>CAJVPY010000030.1:0-44039 GCA_910591965.1 Dentiscutata erythropus | reverse complement strand
AGGCAGGTGCTATTTCTACTAAGATCTTTGGGCCAATAAACTTCTAGATTATATTCTCATTTACTACAACTTTGTATCTCTACTAGCAGGGGGTCATAAAAGATCCTCCAGACTAGGGCAAGATTACTTCCTCTTGGTCTATACCATCCCCTGCTATGAATCTCTTTGTTGTACCCACACTTGTCAGTACCTCCATTTCATGATTGTCGTACAAATTAATAATGAATCATGTTAGTGTGTCTGGTATTTTGATTCTTCGTAGCTCTAGTTTTAGCATCTTCAACCCTACAGAGTTGAATGCTTTTTTCATATCTTGAAACATAAGCCAAAGCTCTTTCTTTTTCTCTTTTGCTTCTTCTATGAGACAGTTAATTAGATGTACTGGTGCTGCTATACCTTCTTCAGGGAGGCCTGCAAAGTTTCTTCCTTTAAGCACTTTTCTTTCTTTATAATCTTTGCTAGTCTGTTCATTATCACTCTTATGACTATTTTTCTGAAAGATTCCAAGAGTAATATTGGCTATACATTGTTCAGATTGAAACACCAGTTTTCTGTTTTAGGTATTGGATACAACATACCTAGCTTCCACTTTTTTGGCATTTTGCCTTCTTTAATACACCTAGAGGCGAAGTTTATAAAAATCTGTTTTGTGTCTGAGCTTACATTTTTGATTAGTGGGTATGTGATGCCTGTTGTACCCAGGGCTGACTTGGCCTTGACCTGTTCTAAAGCCTGTTCTCATTCGGTTAGACTGATTGTGTTCATAGTATTTTTGTATCAGGTCTCCTCAATATCTTCTCTTGGGGTATATTGATTTTTCCACCTAGCTAATATTTCCTCTACCTGTGTTGTATTTCTTTTACAGAACTGCTTCTCAAAATATTCATGAGTCTCTTTGAGTAACTCTTCTGGCTCGTATACTAGTTCTGCTTCGCCCTTTATCTCTTTAACTATTCTGTCTATTTTGATTCGTTTGTGAGGGTGGCTTAGAAGGCTGTTTAGCATTTTTCGCTGGTTGGATACTATGAAGCTGTGTCTATCTTCTATGCTTCTTCTTATTTCAGCTTCTTTAGCTTTTTTAATTTTTTGTCACCACTCTTTGTACAAGTTCTCACTATCTTGTATCTCAATTTCTGACTCTAAGACTATACCGTAATCTTCTTTAAGCTGTGTGAGCTTATTAATAATATCCACCTTATCTTTCTCATGTAATGCCTCTTTTTTTAATTTGCAGTACTCTTTATTACATGCCTTGACTGCCAATCTAATTGCCTTTAGCTCTCTACTTTCTCTAATAATTTGCTGTATCTTGGACGTTTTGCTTTTTCTTAAAAGATTTTCGTTAGCTGCTAATCGAATACACTCTTTTATAATGTCTCACTCATCATCTATGCTTTTTGGTTTGCATCTGCGCCAACGCTCTTTCCCAGTTCTTCTTTGTATAAACTCCAATCTTTTTTTGATGCCTTGTCCAGATCTAAATTTACTCTTTTATGGTTTTTCCGTTTTAACTTTGCTGGGGTAGTTTTTTTTAGCTTTAACTCTGTAACAATGTTTGTTCGTATAAGCTTGTGGTTACTCATTGTACATAGGTTCATATTGTCTACTTTAGAGCTAATTATATTACTCATTGTACATAGGTTCATATTGTCTACTTTAGAGCTAATTATATTTTGTTTCCAAATACTAGAGACCTGATTCTTGATTTGCTAATACTGTTCGACCATGTAGATATTTGTGAGGCTTCTTGTATATCATATAGGTTCTTTTCTTCTAGTAAGGCCAGAATTTTCTGTTTTGATTTACTTTTGGAGTTTGTATCACCGAAGGAGGCGTTTTCTTCTAAATTGCCTGTGCTAACATTCAAATCTCCTAAAATTACAAACCGCTGAGGTTTTCAGCTTGGTTTTTCCAAAGTTTTCCTTAACCTGTTTAGAATCTCTTCTTGTATTGTTTTGTCACTTGGAGCGACATATACAAACACTATCACTATAGAAAGGCTTTTAAAGTCGAGAGACAGCTTTAGAAAGTACAGGCTGTCTCGATCAAGCTGTGTAATGTGTTGTTCCCAATGTTTCTTGATTAGCACCCAAGGCCTAACCCTTTCTTCTTATTTTTCTCTGCACTTGCCCAGAAACTTTTATATACCTTACTGTCCTTAGTTGCAAAGGTGCCTTCTATGTTACTAATATTAGTTTCTCCTAAACTCAAGATGTCTAATCTTTTCTCTTCTGCATAATCTATAACCACTCTTAATTTGTTTTTGTTGTTCTTAATACTATTAATATTATGAAACCCAATGTTTAAAGTTTTGAAATACTTGTATGTACTTTTCTGCTCATTTAATCCTTTTAGAAGCTTCTTTTTCTCTGAGATATTCTCTGCTAGCTCCCTTTCTTTACTTTTGTATACCCCAGAGATAGTCATTGGTTTGCCCTTGGTGCTTTTTTAGAAATGGTTTGCTAGGGAGTTTCTAGCAGGAGGGTATCAGGAAGCACTTTCTGATTCTCAAGTTTGTCAAGTCTGTTCAAAATTTGTGATAACATGTTGTGAATTGAGTTGCCATCTGCCTGGTCTCTATTTTCTACACGTTTCATTCTATTCTGATCTTTGACTGCTTGGTTCTCTTTGTCATAACCATCCCTCTCAGGCTGGTTCTCATATCCTGCTAGATTCAATCTGTTGTTGCTACTTTTCTCTTTGAGCACTCTATTTCACTTAAGTTTTCTATCTTCTGAGTTTTTTATATCAAGATCTTCTCTTTTTCTTTTGGTTTCCGTATTACAAGCGCCTTTCAATTCTTCTTTTTGCTTTCCCTCTTTGTAGCTAGTAGTTTTCTTGACTGAGTTTTCTTTGTATAACTGACTGCCTATATGGCTTTTATTCTCACCCTCCTCTGTGGGTATTTGCCACTCTAGCCTAATATCAAAGTAATAGAGGCTTGCTTCTTGGGCTTGAACCATATCTTCTTTTGATTTAAAGTAGATGTGTGCCCTTCTGTTACGATTGCCATGCCAGTTATCTAAAGTGTGGACTGCCTGTACTTTGTATTTTTTCAACTGTTGCAGTAGTAAACTGTCATATGCTGTTCTCAGGATGTTGAAAATTATACTTCTGAACCTGTTTCTTTCTGCCAGTTCTGCATGATTAAATTTACTAAGTGTTATTCTGTATGTCTTTCTCTGGTCCAACAGAACTGACCAGCCCTCTCTTAATACATTTTCTCGGCTTTCTATATTTAACACCATTTTGATGTATACTGCTTTTGTATAAGAGCCATACTGTCAGGCTAATATTGTTGCTAAGCCAAAGAATTCTAGATATCTCTTGATATTATTTCTGCTTATATATTTTGGGAGGTCTCAGAGTATAAAAAAGTAATTAGACTTGAAAGAGTTCTTCTTAGATACGAGTTTTCTTTTCGGTGCCCAGGCTGAGCTGTAAATGTTCTCATGTCTTTTAGGCCTTTTGTTATGCTTTTTATCTTTGGAATATACACCCCTTTTGCAATTTGCTCTTCAAGGCCATAATCTGTAGTACCGCATTCGCTTTGTACAAGAGCTTCTATTTTAATTTCGTGACTATTCTCTGCTATATTGTTGCTTTTCTCATGTTCTGCAAATTTTCTTTTGTGTATACTATCATAGTTTTCCTCCGATGTGCTGTTTTTGGCACTAGTCTCTAATATGGTTAGGTTTGTATAGTTAACTTCCATTAGAGATACTATAAAGTCTCTATTGGTATCTCTCTTTTGGGAGTTATCTTCAGCAGTGTTGTATCCAAGGAGGCATTTTTCTTCACTGGATACTTCCTGTTCACTTATCTCCTTATGCTGGGCCTAGTTATATATACGTAGTACATTGCGAATAATTGCAACTAGATAGGGATCCTCTCTGCAACTTGTTTTAATAATGTTGCATGTTGTTTTTTATACAGTGCTAGTTTTTCCTCTTTAGATTTTTTAAAAAAATTTTTGTATTTCTCAAGCTCTAGTATCTTCTTTGCTTGTAAATCACGTAATATATATTGTAATTGGTTGTTTATCACGTTTTGGTCCTTAAAATTTAATGTTTAGCTTTGGTGCAAATTGTACGTGTTTTTACATGTTTTTCACGTGTTATTACGTGTAAAATTGCTACTTTTGCTTGTGTGCTGCAGTATGACTTTGTGTATTATACTTGTGCTACTCCAAGGATCTGCACTACAAGGTTAACGCTGTTTTCCCAAAGCTAATAGCATGAAGTAAAAAGTTTTTCTTCGTGACAAAGTAGTAGTGTGTATTGCCCTTTACACTTTGTTATTGCTATATTATAGTGTTTTGCTGAACTAGCTAACTCTCTGCAATTATATGTTGTTGCTTGTAATAGCCCGAATAATGTTTTGCCTGAGTTTTGACACCAAATAGCCAATTTTCTACTGCCAATTACACTTTCCTGTCTTTTGGTTTTACTGTTATTACACTTGTTACTGGCTAGACTATCTCTTACAAGCTCCTTCTATGTAAGATAGTGTTCAATATAGTTTTTATTACTGTGTTTTGCGTAGTATTGACTTTTATTTCTCTGCTGCTTTTGTGTCGAGTGATTGTCGGGGAGAGTTTTTGTTTTGTTTACTTTAATTTTTTTGTTTAGATATTTATATTGTTTGTATTATATTTTTTAATCTTGTTAGTATGAATGAAAATATTGATTTAGTCTATTAAAATATCTATTGAAGAAATTTTCGGTGTTATGTTATGGGAATTATTATTAACATCAATGCATAACTATTTAGAGGTTCATTAATATATATCAATATTTTGTACCTATTTATTAAAAGTTATTACTATATTTTTTCTAAATTTGTATCTGATTATTTTTTAATACTTATCTCATATTGAGATATAAATAAAGAAAATATACTATACCAATTTCTAATCAATTAACAAATTAAAATAGCAATTTAAAATTTATTAAATACTCTTTTTTTAAAAAAATTCTAAAATAATTATTTATTTGACCAAATTAAGTTTTATTTATTTATCATACCAGAGATTTTATAATACAATTTGAAGAATCTAAATATATTCTTAGATTCTATTTGATTTAAATATTAATTTATTTTAAATTGAACTACATTCAGTATTCTTTTTATTTAAATGCTAATTATTTATTCGATCTGTATAGTTTTTATAATATATTTTAAGAAACTATCCAAATTAAAGTAATTTTTGATTTTATCTTATCTAATTAAAATAATAATTTGTGCAATTACATTATTTGATATAAATAAGTTTAGAGGTTTGAGTTAACAAAGTTAATTACAAAACTAATATACAATGGTTAATTATTGATCTTTATTTAATAAAAAAAGACAATTCACATTTTATTATATAGAATTTTATATAAATAATAAGTGATTTTACAGAACAGAAATACGTATTATATTTACAAATAAGTAATAATTGATTTTCTACATTTGTTTGCATTATTTCTATCTTTTTAAAACAAAATTCATCATTGATTTGATAATTGTAATTTTGTAATTCTAATTGCTTGATTTCAATAAGTTGTAAAACATAAAAAGATATAAGTTTATTGCAGTAAAGAATTAATTGTATTCAAATAAACATAACTAAACAAAAAGCTATTTTTGTAACTCTTAATATATCATAACTCAACTTTGATTAACCTAATACTATAAAATCATTAAGTCTTTTAACAGATCTATTTGACAAATAAATTCAAAATTTTCAAAAACATACCTGGATTTTCTAGTCTAAAAAATCTCAATCTAAAATAATAAAGACACTTTTCTAAAAAGCATATACATCACAGTGTTATTTTAAAATTATACTTTAATGGGGTGATTAAATTCACAAAATAAGCAACTTAAAAATAGTAAAAGTAAGCAAAAATATAAACAATGAGAAGGCTTGCTTAATTATCTAATTTTAATTTTTGAAAAATTAAATGATAATGATTTCAATTATATTATAAAAAAAAAAATAATTAAATCTCAAAAATAAACACTTGTATTCAAGCAAAATGTAATAATATGTTTATATATATTTTAAATTTACCTGATTTCCAAATTTCTGATATATTAATGCTTCTTCAAATAATGATATATTCTCCAAGAAAATCATAAAGAAGAAATAATCTCTACCCATTTGCAAAAAAAAACGTGTAAGTTTATAAATACTAGTTTATAAACATAATTATACTATTGGTGCATTAGAACTGAAAAGTAAAAATATAAAAAAAAAAATGTCGCCTAAAGAGACTTAAATCTTTTTTTAATATTTATTCACTTTCTATATAAATAGCAAGAGCCAAACAATTTAAGCAAAAACAAATTTTAAAAATTTACTCTTCAATTTGTAAGGCAAAAAAAATTCATCCTGTTCACAGCAAATAAATTGTTTAAAATTAACAATAATTAATATAATGCAAGATTTGTAAAATTAGCCACTAATATTAGCACTATAGAACAAACCTTAATAAGTGCAATAGTAGAGATCGCTAAAGCTGCTTATCAGCTTTTAATCTGAGAAACACTACAATATTGAATAATAGCAAGAACTTTAGCATAATAGAATAATGAAATAGTAGCTATATTTTTTATTTAAAACCATTCTGTTGAAGGTTCTAAATTTTTTGGCTATGGAATTATGATTGATGAAAGTACTCAAGGAGAAATGAAAATACTAATTATTTGTCCTTCATATTGAAATCATATTAAAGAAAATCCTACAATTACTGTAATAAAATTAAAAGACTTAATATATTGTAATGCCGAAACAGTTTCAACTGCAGTATTTGAAGCATGTTATTAACAAAAAAAAATCAGTTTCCAAAAATGTTATTTTTGGTTAATGATGCAGTTGCTAAGTTCAATTCATTAGCATTATCTAAATCATTCTGGATTCCTTGTAGGCTATATGCAATCCATATTGCTTTAATGAATTTTGAAAATATAGTATATGGAAAAGTAGATAGTATTAAAGAATTATTATTAAAAGAACATCTATATAATTTGCTTTATTTTGCTTTTTACCTTCATGATTGATATAATCTTTCAGATAAAGACAGTTCATATAGAACATTGTATAAACTCTATAAAACTTTGTTTAACTTTAAAATGAGCCAATACCAACAACCTATTTATTAACAATAGTTATATGAACTTAAATGTCAAACAATACCTTAAAAGATATGAAGTTTATATCTGCTTTGCTTAATTTTTTATTAACCAACTTGAAAATGCCAAAGATATTCCAAAGTCATATTTGAACAAGTAGCAAATATTTCTTAAGTGGTTTACAGATAAGCAACTTAATTTCCAAATACAAACTCTTGTTAAATTTGAACAGAAGTTTTACAAACCCATTTATAATTTTCCGACCAGATATGACCCAATTCTTCAAATTCACCAACCAAATAATATCAGTACTCTTCTAGCAGATAACTATGCATACAAGATGCCTGATAAAATAATGGTGTAGATTCAAAAGCTTCAATATTACCTAAAAATATTTATAAATTATTTGGCAATCATGTATTTAACTTTCGGGTTTATATAGTGGAGTTCAAGAAATTTTACAAAATATATTGCAAAATATCTAAAAAAAACATTAACAATTCTAAAGTTAATAAGCAATTAGAATTAGAAAGTAGTGAAATTTCTAAAGAAAAAAAGGCTTATAAAATTCTTAGTAGTTGGCAATATAACAAAAAAAACTACAAACACAGTAAGCTATACTACTCAACAACAAATAGATCTTTAATTTAATATATAAATTTTTAGTATATTTGAATTTTAAAAGAATGTAAATATAATATTATACTTATAAAATTAATAAATACCTTTTTTAATTTACTTTATTACTAATAAAGAAGAATTAAAAAAAAAAAAAAAAAAGAATTTATAATAGGCTTAAAGCAAGTTTCATACTTAGCATGTGAAACAGCAATTTAAAATTTTCAGAGCAAAAATAGTGTGTATCCCTAGAAATAGAAATGAAAATCGAAGTACTGCTTTCATATATTTTGTATCATTAAGAGATTTACAAATAGCTAAAGCCTCAACACTATACTACTATAATAATATGATAGAATAGGATAAAGAAAAAGAGTATGAAGCATTTAGAAGTACATATAACAAAGAAAATCAAAATATTGTTGGTTTTAGAGAGAAAAGTATAGATAGTTACAATATTTACCTGAAATAGCAAAAGAGCTACAACAACCAAGAGCCCAAAGTAAAGAGAACTAGAAGTAACTCTAGTAGTTTGAGTAATTTTAGATATAACGATAGAAGTAAATTTAGCTCTAGATTGCCTAGTAATACTAGAAAGCCGCTTAATAAAATAGAAAATTTTAATTTGAATAAGCAAAGCCACACAGAAAAAATAGTAGCAACAGGCTCAAATAATGTAGAATAGGTAAGAAAAAAGGCAAACAAGTTGAAATAAAGAAAAAAGAAATTGAAGTAAAAAAAATCTTGGCTAAAATGCAAGTAAGATTTAAAACAATAGAGCTTTTTTTAGCAAGATGCTTCTAATATTTGCCACAGCTGAATTAAAAATTTTGGAAAATGCAAATTATCTTACTAATGCTTTACACATACTCAATATGATAGAAACAGAGCAAAAAACATTTGCTTTGAATCACTCAAGATAGGCTTTCATAATAACAATGGTTTAAAGACAAATCAGCAAAAATTACTAGCACTAGCAGACTGGAATAAAAACATAATTAGTATTGCAGAAACTAATGTAAGTAAAAAGGAGAGAAATTGAATAAATACAAACCAGCAAAATTATATTAGCTTTTGGTTACCCAAAGAGAGGAACAAAAACAAGAGTTTTGGAGTTGGAGTGCTAGTTAACAAAAAGTAGTCAAAGCATATAGGTAGAGTAGTAAAACATAGTCCATATACATTCCAAGTATGGATATTATATCTATCATCTGCAGATAAAAAGATTAACAAGAAAGTTCAATGAACTCTAATGAGAAAAACATGTAGCAATAAGATCAGTATAATGATTTCAATGCAATAAATAGTACAAACATGAATACAAACAATAATAATTGCAAAAATCAGAGACTTGGCAAAACTTTGATAGAGTGGCTTAGAAATAGAGATTTTGTAGATTCATTTCATCATATAAATCTTTACAAAAAAGAATATACCTGGCAAAAAGACAATATAGCTTCAAGAATAGATTATATATAGGTAGAGGAAGATTTACAAAACTTTATTACAAAAGTAGATATTAGCATGAACATTTTAACAGAAAGTGATCATAAGCTCGTTTGGGCAGAAATAGAAACAAATACAATATTACAGTATAGTAAATTTTAGAAAAGGAGAAAAAATAAACTAACAAGACAAGTTTTCTTATATTACAAAGCAACAGAGAAAAATTAAAAGTTCTATAGCAAGTGTGTAGATGCCTCTCTAAGAAAAAAAGAAGCCTCTAATACCAAAGAAACTGCCTAAAGTAATGAGACAGAGCTTAATAAAGAGTAGAAAATTATAAGTAGTACAATATTAAAGTCAACAATAAAGTATATTCCATGAATTAATATTAAAAAAACTAAGATACAAGTCAAAGCCTCAGTTCTAAAACACAAAATATATAAAGAAATCAAGTTTTAGTACTAGCTGAAAAAGGGAAGTCATATGTATAGTGGGTAGAAAATAAGCCTTGTGATAAATTAAAATGAAATCAGATTAAAATAAAATTTTAATATTTTTTAGAGACGATTTAAAAAATTTTAGATGATATTTTTTAGAGTTAGGGTTAGAGTTAGGGTTAGTGTTTAGTGGTAGGTTTATTAAAAAAAGAGTATAAGTGGGTTTTATAAGCCTTAAAGAAGAGTAAGAGAGGTCCCTCATTTTATTTTAATCTGCAACAAGCCTTGCTGATCAGACGAAATTTAATATACAGATTGATAGTTTAAATCAATTGTATCAAACACAAATCCCACAAATACCAAAACTCTGAAGCCAGATAGAAGTAGAAGATCTGAAAAATTAGAAATTAGTCCCAAAGTAGAACAGCGCTTTAGTATAATAAAAAATGATAAAAAAAGAATATTGTACTATAGACAGAATTCTACTAAAAGAAAATTTTCATTATCAGAATCAAGAGCTTATTAGTAATGAAAATGAAGTAAAGAAGCAAGTAGTTTCATATTTTCAAAAACAATTCAAAAAAAGAAAGCAAAAATTTAATAAAATGGGTCAGAAATAGCAAAGCCAAAAAAGAATGTAGATTCAATTTGGTATGAGAACATAATGAGTCTAATTAACAAAGAGAAGTGGTCTCTCACCTTTTGCAAGATGCAAAACAATATAGCACCTGGTCTATCATATATTGGCTATATTTTTCTCAAAAAACTATCTGCAGAATTGATGAAAATTTGCAAACCTAATTTTGGAGTACAATAGAATTAGTGCTTGGCAAAATCGAACAAAAACTTGATTATTGGGTTTTTGAATCTATCAATTTACAATATTGTATATTAAATACAAATTTTATTTTTAGTATATATTTAAATCTAACAGAAATCTGATCTTGCTTTAGACTTCATGATAACTAATATAAAGTTTAAAACCAGATTAGAGTAAATATGGATTTTATAATTGAAGCACAATACTATAAATTGATAGATTCAAAAACTTGATAATTGAGTTTTTGTTTGATTTTGCTGAGTACTAAATAGAATACTAGACAAGTGGAAGTTAGGACAATTGTATTTAATACTAAAAGGTAATTTTTGAGATTACAACTTAAGCAATACTAGACTTATAGCCTACTGGAAATATGTAGAAAGGTGCTAACAAGAGTAGTACAAATAAAATTAGACAAAGTTATAAGAGAAAATAATATACTTAAAGGTGCAAATTTTACAGGGCTCTGGGAAAAGCATAGCAGCCCCAGTTCACATTATGTACAATATAATAGAAGAGGCAGTTGAGAAAAAGAAAAAATTGTAGATCATATACCAAGATATAAGAAAAGCTTTTGACTCAGTAAGCATAGTAGCATTAAGGAAAGCATTAAAACACTTGAGATTTCTAGCAAAGGTATTAGATTTTATTGTGAATCTGTATAAGAATAGAAAATTAAGTATTATAACAAAGCACAGCAGTACAGAATCCTTTGAAGCAAGAGATGGAATAGACCAAGGCGAGGTCTTGTTATCCTTGGTTTGGAGAATCTTCTATGATCTACTATTATGTAAAGTACAAAAGATGAAGCTGAGTTATAAAATGCAGAACAATATTTTAAACAATAACAGAAGATCTGAGGGTGAAAAATTATATATAGAAGTTTTAGCATATGCAGATAACACAACATGGGTAACACACAATCAAAAAAGTATGCAAGAAACAATCAATATATCAAATAAGTTCTATGAACTTAATAATATCGAAATAAATCTAACCAAAACTAAATTGGTAGTAGTAAAGTCAGAAGCTAAAAGAATTGCTGATGATTTGTTTGTGTGGGCTGGTAATCCTAGAACGAAAATTTGGGCTAAAAGTTTAAAAGAGGTGACATATTTTCTAGGTATTTGGATCTCAGTTAGAAATCAGCAAAAATTAGATATATATAGGGCAAAAGCAAACTCAAATACAAGAAAATATTGCTCAGTCAAATAGTATATATAAACAATGCAGTTTTTATACCCATACTAGAATATAGACTTATGCTTTTATATCTAAACAAAGCTCAATATGATAAGATACATCAACTTATAGTTTATCTTACAAAGTGGAAAATGTTGATACTATCCACAGCAGCAAATGCAATAACAAAACACCCAGAAATAGTAAACTTCAAAAACTTGTAAAATATTAGTAAAATTAAACATAGCCAGGCTTTTAGAAAAATCGACAGTAATAGAGGTGTGGCGACTTAGTATAGTGGTCTAGTTGTCACCCTCCCCAAGTGGCAGGTCTAGAGTTCAAATCCCACGGACGACGATATTTGAAAAATAGGCTTGTGTTCAGTTGATAGCTAATACATATCGGTTGGATCTAATCTGTAAATTCGATCACACTATCTAGTAATGGGAGTAATGGCGCAATAAACCTAAGGAACCAGCATAACCAAAAACCCATTTGGGAAGTCCCGAGTTAGGAGTAACAATGATCTTCGATGGTATCACAAGAGGGCTGAATTCGAACTGGGGCCCGAGATTGGAGAACTGAATGACCAGGTTCTAATGGCAGAAGACACCAGCCGAACCGCTAGGTTCTGTCACACTGGAGGAAAAGGACATACGCTCCGAAAATATGTACCAAGGGGAGGGCATCCTTCAGGTACCTAAAGCCTGGGCAGACCGACCCTTCCAGGTTGCTGGCTAAAAGTAAGAAAGAGACCAATAAAGAATCCGGGTAAGAAGACGGTCCAAATGCGGGTATCAGAGTTGTTGGGAACCTAATAAGGGCGGAAGTAGGTAATCACAGGGGTTCATTAATTAGCCCTGACCCCAAGTACATGGGTAGAGCCGTAGCGTAGGTTATCGAAGTCTAGATAAAGAACACATGTGTAGGACATGTAATATCTAGCAAAATGGAAATATCCCGCCATCCAATGATTCGGAGGCACCCAGAGTCGGGGTAAGCAAACTTCACGGGATGTGAGGACCAATAATGAAGTAAATGGGGTTAATACGACTATACTGGGCCATAAGGTTTGGTACATTTTACTCAAGGTGGTTATAGAAGTTCAGGAACTGGAACACCGCAGGGGAGGGACCTGGGATATCTGTGGCTTGAGATACAGACCGGGTTTCAGCAGTACCTTAAAAGGTAGCTTGAGATACGAACTCGGTGATGGCAATGATGTACTAAAAATCTTGTAAAAATAATGTACATTCGTGTACATTCCACTATAATGAGTAATAAAGAGGCAGCGTCGTTAAAAATATATATATATATATATAGAGAGGCAGTGCCACTAATTTATATTTAATACGTCTAGAGAAATTTAAATACAAAATATTACAGATTATTAAACGATTTACTTGCTGCACAATTAGCAACTCATGCACCCTATACATTTCTTAAATTTCTTAAAATGGTTAGGAAATACTACATATTCGATGCACTTGAAAGATCAGACTTTACTTTCAAAAGGGAATAAGTAGAATATTACTATAATTTACTAATCTTATTTGCTTAGTTTGATTTATAATTTAATTTTCTTTTGGGTATCCTGCATTGTTTTAATTTTTTTTAACAATACAAAACTAAACAGAGTTGGCAATTAGGTTTTCACTTTCTCATGAATTCAGGTTTGGGTGTTTTAATTATTATGAGTTTTTTTTGAAAACATCATATGCAAGGTTGAATTTATTTAGTCGAAAAGCATAAATATGATTAGTCATATAATTAGAAGAATGCTAGCTAGTTAAAGAAAAGAACAAGTCTGCAAAATTTATTGTAAGTAATTTGAACTAAGTAATTTGAAATAATAATATGCTCTCTAGAAAATTAGCAAGTAAAAAAAATCATATCTAGGTATCATCATAAAAGTAGAATGAGTGAAAAGCAGTATCAGCTAATAGTTTTCTGTTTGCTCAAAGCAGGCCAGTAGTTAAATAGAAAAATAGCAGAATTAGAAGTATGTTTCTCTGTGTGTGGTGGGAAGAGTTGGGTCAAGAATAATGCTTTGGTTGTGTTGCAAGAGAAAAAAGAAAAATGTTAAGAATTGATTTATTTACTTTTTTGTACTATATATTATTACCTTAACTTAGTTAGAGTAATGAAAATACATAGTAAAAATAAATACATTTAACCCACAGTAAAATGATTGACAAATATAAACTCTGAAAATTAGAAAAATAAAACAAACACAACTCCGGAGAAGGATCTACAAACCATAGTTTGGTGTTAACTTATTAAAAAATTTATTTTTTTTCTATTTAATACTTAAATAATTTTTCAGAGAAATAATTAAATAAAACAATTAACAAAATTGTAAACTTTAAATTCTGTTTTGGTTTGAAAAAAATGATCAACTGAGACAAACTCCTTTTTAGAAAGGTACTTGTTCATGGAAAAAAATAATTTTTTACTAATTAAGAAATTTTTGGTAAAAAATTTATATGTAACATTTTTTTTTATATCGCTAGTTTTTCTCAAAAAAAAAAGAATCGTGCATTTCTTCTTAATTAGGAAGGTGTCTTGGTTGATCATTTTTTGCGAATCCAGCGATTTTATTAGTAAAGAAGGAGGGTTCTTTATGTAGTAGAATATTATTTGAAGAGAATACTTTAGGCAGCGCTAAATGGTAAAAGTGCTAATTTTATTAATTTGACAATAAAAATAGCATCCAATCTTTGTAGTATATAATGCTAATAAAAAAGAACTGTTATACTATGAATTGTTATAACTGATAATTATTAACAGTTAACTATTATTTACTGTACTATATAAGGCTGTTATGGCATTACTGATCTTGTTAAGAAAAATTACTGTTAAGAATATGTTTAATGGTTTTCAAAGGTTAGGGGTTTTGTATATAGGGCTGTTATAACATCACAATTTAAAGAGTAATATAACTATTAACAAAAGGTTAATAGTTTTAAGAGATCAGGGGTTTTGCATATAAGACCATTATAACATCACAATTTAAAGAGTAATAAACTATTAACGAAAGGTTAATGGTTTTAAAGGGTCAGGGGTTTTGTATATGAGGCTATTATAATATCAGAATTTTAAAAATAATATAACTGTTAACAAAAGGTTAATGTTTTAAGAGTCAAGAGGTTTCATAACTTTAAGAGTAATATAACTTAATTAAAAGCAGGAGGTTCCAAGTCCCTAGATTTTTGAGCTATTAGATTCCAATTACCCGGGTCTAAAGGGATATATTTATCTAATAAGTGGAAGCTCCCTAATCTATTTTAAAAAAAACTATTTAAAATACAGTCAAACCTCTCTAAAATCACACTGCCAGGATCATAATGACTTTTTTTAAAAATGTGCTTATAAAGAGTATGTGCTTATATTGAGGTTTTTTTTTATATATTTATAATAGTTGGTTTTAAAATAGATATGCTTATAAAAAATATTTTTATATGATGTGCTTATATAGAGGGTGACTATAGAGAGGTTTGACTGTATAATTAATTAATAATTTTTTATTAATTTTATAAATTTTTTTTTTTTTTAAAAAAAAAATTTGGCAGTCTTGCCTTCACTTTATTAGGCTTTGTAATAATTATCTAAACTATTAAAATTTTCTACAAAGTTATACTCTGTAGTACCTAAATTACAAGTAGAAACTCACCCGGTTGCTCACTGAGTACCTATGTGCGACCTGCTATAGTAAGATTTGCCTTTGTATTATCTTATCCTGCAATTGGCTTCAATAATATGTCACTAGCTGGATCTTACTACTCATCAAAACTACAAATTAGTTTTCCACCAATCTGCCCATTGTCCTTCTTCAATCCACCTTACAACCTCTTTTTTAGTTATCTCTAAAATTGATTCCCATTTTTTATCCTCTTCTTCATTTCTATCTTTTTCTTTTTTCCTGATATGTTTATCTGGTGGTTTCTTCTTCTTCTTTTTTTCCTTTCTTGCTTTTTCATGCAATTTTCTTTTATCTCTTAGCACGATTCCATTTTTTTTCTCCCATTCCTGTATGAGTTTGCATCTTGCTACCCATATTCTTTTATATACTTCCTTCATCCAATTTTTCCAAAGTCTACCTAGAAAGCTTTTTGCTTGATTATTCAAGTTGAAGAAAGGTCTCAACTTATCGAAGTCTTCTTTTGTGATTAGGCCTCTAATCCATCTTTCTCTTCTACATGATTCTTCAGTTTGGGATTCTTTTTCTAGCATTGTTAAGACTTTTTCTTTGGTTGTCTCCAAGTTTTCTAACTTTTTTAATTCAAGCAAGGTTGCCTCTACTACTTGCTTCTTCAAGTTTCAGAGAAGGTTCAGGGAAGTTTCGCAATTCACTAGGTGTTCTATATTCTCTTTCTTCTTTCCATATATAACACATTTGTCTGTCTTATATGTTTCTGGCCTTCTCTGATTAAGTTTTTCAAACACTGGGAGCATGTTGTTTATTTCAAAGAGCTGTAGTGTATTTGATTTGAAGGTATTGTCTAGTTCCACTCCTCATTATGTTGCACAGCATGGACCAAAATTGGGTACTCTTTCTTTCTTGATGAGTTTTATCATGTGTGTTATGCATGAAAGCCTATTCTGCCTTCAATAACACTCTTCCCATTATTTTAGTAAAAGAATGAATAGGCTTTTCAACTAATTTACCTTCCCATGTATATCTTATTTTGTGACTTTTCATATATAACATTTCTGGGTTTAGGTACTCTGTTGACTTAGAGCCTTCTTTTGCTTTCAAATCTGCCAGATTGTTGAATATATTACCTGAGTGACCCTTGATCTTTATGAAGTGTGTGTTTAGCTCTTTTGTCTTAATCACCTCTACAATTGTTGTTACTAAACCACAATTCTTAGTTTTTAGCCAAGGTCTTATCTTGTCTGTCTCTAGGCCCCTTTTGATTGCTAATATTGCTGCCTTACTATCCATTCTTATTTCTACTCTTCTTCTACAGGGTGTAATTAGTAATGCAAGTAATATTACTACTATTTCTGCTCTTGTAAATGAGAACTACCTTCTTGTCGCACATAACATTTGTTGCATCAGCTAACCTGTTTCTGTAGTTTGAATTACTCCACATCTCATTACTAGTTTTCCTTCCTCCTCAGTGATACCAAATGAGCCATCTGTGTAGAAAAATAGACTATCTAATACTCTATTTTGTTTTAACCTTTCTGCTATTCTAGCTCTAATTATATTATCCCAAACTATTCTATTAACTAAAACCATTTCCCAACATTCACAACCTATATTTATTTTACTCTTCTCTTTTATTTTTTTTAATTCTTTCACTTTAACAAGTACTTTCTCTTTTTTTTTATTAACTACCTCTTCTATGTAACTTTTTTCAAAAATCAACTTTATTCTCTTTTCTGTTTTCTGAACTATGTTTGAAATATCTCTAAGTTTTCTACATTTAACCATGTATGTTTTACTTTTTCCATCAATTTTTAATAACTGCTACATTTTATTTTCATGACAATATGTTGTTTCTTTGTATTTTTCAACTTCTATATATGTATTTTCTTTTTCTTTAACCTTTTTTATATTAAAAGTTGCATTTGCTTTATCTCTCCAGCAAACACATTCTTTTATTCTTTTGTTAGCACTTGGTTCCTTTGTCTCTAAACTAAGTGCATTAACATTATTTGCTGTGCAATTATATCTATTTTTGACTACTTATGTAAGAGGATTTTCTAGCATTTCTTTTTCTAATCTAGCAAACCAGCTTGCTTTTTTTCCTTTTAAACCCTTGCCTTCTACTATTTTAACTTGCTTCCATGTATGCATTGTTTTGCCATCCTTTGCAATAAGTTGTGAACCCAAAATTAAACCCAAGCTGCTCACTTTTATTTCCTCATACGCCATGTTTAAACACTCAAAGACACATGCAATCTCTTCATCATTTACTGCTTGTGTGATGTCTAGATTCTAGCTCTTTGTGATTTCATTTTCTTCTATTAAAAAGCCCAAAGTATGTGCTTGTTGCAAGATATTTATGTCTAAGTTGTGACCTTTTGTTTCTTTTTTTGCTAGTGTATTCTGATTTGTTAAAAAACAGTTCAAAGATCCTGCTCTTAACTAGCCTTGTTTAAGCCTTCTTGTTGTCAACTCTTCTAATAACCCTGGTATATTTAGTCTTACTAGCAACTCTGAAATGTAATGCTCCATATGTCTATTCCAGAGACTTTTGAGGTCTGTTATTTCTGGGTGTTTTGTTATTATGTTCGCTGTCGTAGAAGGCATCGACATTTTCCATTTTATTAGATGAATCATTGGCTAATGTATTCTCTTACACTATGCTTTAGTTAAACATGAGATTATTAATCTATACTCTAGAGTAGGTATAAGAATTGTATTGTTTACGTATATGATTTGGCTCAAAGACATCTGTTTGTGTTTGAGTAGACCTGTGATCTTGTCTACTATACTTTTTGCTTTGAATATATCAGACCTTTTTTGATTTTTGATTGACATCCAGACTTCTAGGAATCTAGTAGTTTCTTTAGGATTTTTTGCTATAATTCTAGTTCTTGGATTACCCATCCAAATTGCGGAGTCTTCTGCATACTTCTTTTTACTCTGCTTTAGTACTATGAGTTCAGTCTTGTTCAGATTTATTTCGATATTGTTTAACTTATAAAACTCTTGTACAATATCAATTGTACTTTGCATGCTTTCTTGGCTACTTGTCAACCAAGTTGTGTCATCCGTATATGCTAACACTCCTACTCTAATATTTACATCAGTATTTTTTATATTTATACATGTTTCTGGGTCGTGCATTTTGTAACCTAGCTTAGCTTTTTGTACCCTACAGAGTAAAGGATCATAAAAAATCCTCCAGACCAATAGAGACAGTACCTCTCCTTGATCAATACCATTTCCTGCATTTATGAAATCTGTACTTCCAAACTCTGTTATTATGCTAAGCTGCCTATTCTCATATAGCTCCATTATTATTTTTGCTGAGATTTTAATTCTTTCTAAAGCTTTTTTTAATAAGACTATGCTAACTGAGTCAAAGGCTTTCTTTATATCTTGAAACGTCACCCAGAGCTCTTTTTTCCCTTCTACTGCTTCTTCTATTATATTGTTTATAATGTGTATAGAGGTTGATGTACTTTCCCTAGACAAGCCTGTGAAGTTTGCTCCTTTCAATATACTATTTTTGCTTAGTACTTTGTCTAGCCTAATTTGAAGCATTTATGTTAAAATTTTTCTACATGTTTCAAGTAATACTATAGATCTTATATTGCTTAAATTGTATTCTCAAGAGCTATTTTTTGGGAGTAAGTAAATCTGACCAAGTTTCCACTTATCTGGAATCTTGCTTTGTTCGAGAATTGCATTCATTAATGCTAATATTTTCTCGATCACTCTGGGTGGTAATTTTTTAAAAAGAATATAGCCAATATTTGAGATTCTTAGTACTGTATTATTTCTAGTTTTACTCAGAGCTTGTGTCCATTCTTCTAATATAAGAGGGTCTGTTATTTCCTTTTAATATTTATTATATAATATAATTATATAAGTAACTAACTTTTCATTTATTAATTACTATACTAACTTTAATTTTTTTTATTCAAAATATAATATAATTTTTTTATTTATTTTGCTATAACACAAAATTTTACTAGTAAACTTGTACTAGATATACTAATGAAAAATGATTTTTATACAATTTTGATCCTAGCTCCAATTTCAATTTTACTTGTATATATATAATATAATTTTATAATTAATATTTTTATATTATATTATAAAAAATAAATAATTTATTTAATTTTTAAAATATAACCAAGTACTTATTAAGCATTTATTATAAGTACTTATTAAGCATTTTATTATAAGTGCTTATTAAATACTTGTTAAATACTTATTAAGTACTTATTATAAATACTTATTAACCAAATTTCAACATACTTTATATCTAGTGAGTACTTGAAACAAGTACTTGCCAAGTACTTGCAAAGTGCTTAGTTATACTTTGTGATGTTGCTAGCTTTTGTTTAGCATATCTTTATTTTTTGATTTGTTAACTTTTTATGAATTTAAAAAAATTATATAATAAAGGTAATTAGAAATATTCTTAACAGATAATAATTATACAGACTAATATGTATAAGAAGCTAAATGAGAGTTAAACAGCTCTTATTAAATACTTAGATCAATTAAACTAATAAATAATTACTAAATTTAGAGACTAATAGTGCTTTTAATATGATTAGCTAGCTACTAAGATCATGCATAATATATTATAATTAATTAAAGCATCATTACTATAATTTTGCTTAAGATTCATATTACAAAATGTAGATAATAAATTTTAGCCAACCAGAACAAGTCTATGACAAAAAAAGATAGGTTTAATCTTTTTTTTCATCAAGATAATAACTGGTTAAACTACTTTCCACAAATTAGAAATTGAGCTTTGATCTATTAATTTTGTACTTGAGAGAATTTTTATAAATAAAATTTAAATAAGAAATTAATTAATATATTGATTGATAATATTCAATTGATTAAATAAAAAAAAATATCAAGTAAAATCTGACATTATATAATAAAGAGTTTTGCAAATCAATTTTAGCCTATTAAAGATTTTTAGATACTATATTGCTTTAAAATTATTATTACTATAGCCATGTATATAATAATATTTATGCAAGCTACTGTAGTACTATATTGGTACAGTAATGAGTCATAGTTCAAGTCATGCTTTAGCCATGACACAAGTCATAGCTTTAATAACTATGGCTTAATTTGGAGCTATAATTTAAAAGTCTATTCAGTTGTAGCTAAAACTGGCTTCATTAATGGCTCTGAAGAATATTTGAAGACAGTTAATAGTAATCTTTAATTCAATTTTGAAAGATAATAATAAAAAAAGTATTGATCATTATTTACTTTAATTATATTTAATGTATTGTTCAATCAGTTACTAGATTTTGTGAACTTATATCAATAAAAATGCTATAGTAAACTATATCCTTTATAATTCTTTGTTTCTGGTATGATATAAAGATGTGAACTTTTTGCCAATCTAACAGTTTTTGGTCTGGAATCAGCAAATGGCATATATCTCTGATATTATACAAAAATTCTAGAATTTAATTGGATAAAACTATATAATCTAAAGTAATCTAAAATAATATGACTACTGGTCATATGATCATATAACTAGTAGTTATTTGATTACAGGTTTATAACCTGGTTATAACCTATTTTTAACTATATATATATATTAATATATATATATATATTTAAAATAAAATATATAAAAAAGTTAATTAATAATAACTATAAATGTTTATACAATTTCACTAATCCTAAACTTAGCCATCTTAAATCTTTCAAAATATTATTTAATAGTTTATCTACATATTTTTATTTTCACTCCATATCACCCAACCTATTCCCATCCTTTAACTGTTTCTAATACAATCTTTTTGATTTTCTCTCTTACTAGTATACATGTTCTTGCTACAACCTCTTATTACAAATTATTCACTTCTTCATTTTGAAAACTATTCTAATGCTAATCTTAATCTTGCTTCCTATGAACTTAATTATTTAATAAACACAATTTCATCTCATTCTTTCTTTTCTTTTTAGCTTCCTACTTTCTATCTACACTTTCTTCACTCTACTCTTAAAGGTTTTATTCTTTCTTTGCTTATCCAATATATATTATCTTTTGATCTATTATATTTAATAGCCTCTCAAAATCCCTATCAAAATTTCTAACTAAATCTATGAGCAAATATAGACATCATACTGTATTAACTTTTCTAATTGAAAAAAAATACATCAAATATTATCAAATCTTGCCTCTACTCAATTTAGCTAACAATTTTCTACCTATTTCTATTCCAAAACCTATCCCTTAAATGGTAAGCAATTGCAAACAAATTTGCTTGCAATTTATATTATAAATATGTTTTTGATTTACTTTTTTAAATATTTAAAATATTTAAATAAAATTTTATACAATAATATTTGAAAATAAAAATTATATTCTTGCTATATTTGTATTTAAATTATAAGAAAAAAATTGTAGTTGCTTATAAGCCTAAAATATAAAAATTTTTAAAAAATTTTTAATTAAAAAAATAATTTACAATTTCTTAATAAACTCTTTAAATATTAGTTTTAAAAATATATTTTCTAATACAATATTGTAGATTATACAAAGGATGACAACTTTCATTATTATATTTTTAATAATTTATTAATAAAAATTAAGACTTGTCTTAAGAGTAAAAAAATTTTTATAGACAAAAATATATAAAATTTTAAAAAATTTTAATAGCAAACTTTAAAGTTATACAAACTTTGAACTTTAATTAATCAAAGGTTTTATAAAAATTTAAAAAAAAATTATAATAAAGTTAGTAAAATATATTTCAAATAATATATTATATAACAATGATCACTTGGACTATATTTCCTACCAAAAGAAAAATTAAATTTCAGTTGGAGAGGTGTGGCCTAACATAGCGGTTTGCCTAGAGGTTAACAGTTTCTCTACTACTGGGACTTCTCTATCAGATGTGCATTCAGCATGCAAACCAGAAGCATTCGTATACAAGATAACTGGCAGGAAATGTGTGCTCTTGTATACAAAATCTTGGAGGTGGGGCAAAAGCCTTCACTGTCAATGAAGTTATTTAGACTATTACTTCAGAAGAAAAACACAGAGGAAACAACAAAAGTCTCTTTTTCTTCAAGCTACACTCTTTTATTTGACCAAGTAGTTTCCTTTCTACCTTTACTCGCCCTCTCGTCGGTCTTCCAAAACTTTCTAAAAAAGTGGAGATTTGGCTTACCCTCTCCAAAAGATTGGCATTGTTTACATTTACCGAATTCGGATAGACTCAGTAGATTGCAACCACGTATTTGTTTTGATGATCAATACAATGCTACAGTACAGGGAAGAGATCAACGCCTCTATTTAGGAGATACCCGAGTTGAGTTGGTGTCTAGAATAAGTTGAATCAATAAAGCTGAATAGTTTTACAATTGAGATATACTTTTAGTTGCAATTAGTATATAATTTTTATATTTATACCTGGCACAGGCTATAATAGTATGTCAAGGCTACCTTTTCTTTTTTGCTTTTTTTATCTTTGTTCATTTATTTTAGAATTTGTTTTCTCGTTCGTGTTTTTTTTTTATCGCCATGAGGTGTTTTTTTTCTAAAATGTTTAGGTCTTTCGTAAACATGGCTTTATTTTTTTACTTTTATATATGAATAAGGGTTTTAATTATTTTGTCAGGCTTAGGTGGAAGAAGTTTGAAAGAAAAAAAAGTAGTCTTGATGGGCCAGTAGGATCTATCCAGTGATATCATATTTCTTTTATTTCAAGAAGGGGTATTTTGGAGGTAAATCTTGCTTATAGCAGATCATGCATAGGTGTCCAAGAGATAATGGGGTGAGCCAGTACTTGTAAAGTAGGTATTAAAAGGGTTAGCCTTTTGTAAAAGTCATATAAATTTATATTGTATAATGTAAAAAGTTATGATAGCCTAATAAAGTATATGGCAAGACTGCTAAAATAGTAAAAAAAATATATATATTATATAAAATAAAAAATTTTTAAATTATTAATTTCTTGTTTTATTTAATAAAATTTAAATATTTTTCAAAATTGCAGGCAAATTTGTTTGCAAAACCTTTTAAGTGATAATATTTTTATATAACTGTCTATATAACTAATCTGATCAACTTTATTCTGATTTCTTTTTATGCCCACAGCTAGGCTCACTAAATGCAAATTTAATATCTAATTCACTCTGTGGATCCAGTTTAATATCCCCATTAATCATATATTAACTATTCAAATCTAGGTTTAGATCACAGATAAATAATTAGTCTGAGCTTTATTTTTGCATGTAGTTTATATTTATTCATTTATATATAAATTGAGTTTTCATTTAGTTTTGTTTCTTGATAACCACTTATATAAATTACTCAATAAAGATATGAGCAAGGCCTAACTTTTAATACCAAAAAAAAAAAAAAAAAGTTAATAATGATTTTTTTTATTTTAATTAACTTTATAATTATTTAAAATTAAAATAAAATCTTTTTATTAAATAACCCATTTTAATTCTATACATTGTTTTATTTTATTAACATTTTTTATATTGTCTATAAATTAAAAATAATATATATTAATAAAGTACGCCTTATGGCGGTTAAAAAAAGAAAAAAAAATTTTATATTATATATTTTATAATTACCATAGATATACTGATTTAATAGGCTAATTTTATATGGTTTTTTTTTTCTTTACAAACTTTAAAATTTTATATGTTTTGCAATATTTAATGAATCTTTTTAAAATATTACATTTTTAATTATATATATATAATTTAAATTAAAATAGTATAATTGATATAAATTTTATAACCCAATTTTTTGGTAAATAACGTATAGTTGTACACACATATAACCACATTATCAGGATTTGTAAAAGGTGTGTTTTATATAGAAAATGCGCAAGTACTTATATGAAAATTCTTTTATATATTTAATAGTAGCTGGTTCAAAAATAATGTGCTTACAAATGTGGTATGTTTATATAGAATGTGGAGCGTGGCTGTATAATAATATTGTAAATATTATATATAATTATAGGTTGAGCACAGTTTTCTGAGTAAAATTTAGTTGGTGCGGGCTAGTGTATAAATTTAAGTTTTATATATGCACACCATATTGAACATTGGCAAAATATTTAAGTGTACTATATATAAAGTAGAATTTAAAACGAATTGTACCGTATGTAATAAAATCAATTTGAGTGACCTATAGAGGAAAACTTGTAAGTCATGCTCTTTGAATATCTACGTTTAATAGTAACTTAACATATATTATTTTATGATCATTTGAATAGTCTTTAATGAGACGATTCAAATAAAATTTATCTAATTACTTGGTTTTAAGATATTTTATTAAAAGTAGATTTGATTTACATGCTTTCCCTCTCCATCACTTATTTATGTACAGATAATCAATCTATGTGTGTAATGGATAGCATTAAGCTCACGTTCAATTTATACATTGATGTAGGTTATAACTATAATACTAAAGCTAACTGATAGTATGTATTATGTAAGCAAAGTTGGAGCCGGATCTAGCCAGATTTACTATGTGTGTTGCCTGAAAACCCGGAAATCTTTTAGATGAAACTCCCAGGTTTTCATTCGATGATACAGTACTTGGTTTTAAAATGACTAATAAATAAATAATTGCTAATAAAATATATTTTACTATTCTAATTCCGAAGCACTCTTTTTAAGAACCAAAATTTGGAGCTGGTTTTATTTATAATATAAACTCGTATTCAGCCGGATTTATTATTATGCGAAATAAAACCTGTTCTAAAACTCAATCTTTAATTGGTATTCTTTGCCGCAGTCTTTTAACCCAATTTTTACCACGTGATCAAACTCGCAAATTTTTTCACACTCTCTCTAGCAAATACTTGAGATATTTCTACAAGCTTCCTCCTAAAGTAATTATTTACCACGTAACTTTAACTAAAAAGGTAAAGTAAAATTTTGGGCCACTAACCAAAAAACCAAATAGCATGTGATTTATATTGCGATGTTAAAAAAAAAAAAAAGAAAAGAAAAAAAAACTGGTTTTTTCTTTAAATAAAGAAGTTGATATTTTCACATTCTTTTGATATTGCGAATAAAATACGCCCAAATCCCACACATACATGCAGATTATGTTATATTTGAGAATTACCATCTATACCCTCCTTATCTAAGAAACCAACCACATATAACTAAACATATAATGAACACAACTTTGTTATCAATGAGAAAAAAAACTTATAGCTTCTATTTTTTGACAATTAAAATTTGCCCAAGCACAGATGACCTAATCATAGCATCAAATCCATGCACATAATCGACGTTCACTATAGAGCATGCGTGTGAACTATGTAAACACTAGTAATAAGCTCAATAGACAGAATTCGATACACCCAAATTCTGGGGACATCCAAAGCTGGATAGCTTGGTCGTTATAAATTGATTACTAATTGGAATCATTAACACACTATATACCCGGCTTCAAGTGCACCAGGATATAGATCAGATTTTCAAATCACAGCAACTAACGTAGTGTAACGTACAAAATTCGAAATAAATGACTGTTTCGAAGTTAGTGTTACAGCTGTTTTCATAAATTTTGGACATCTGGTGAAAAATTACCGAATGATATTTGGCCGCTTCGATAAGTTTTGATTCGGCAGTGATTTGGGCATGATAGTATACATATATTTCAATATAGAGATAGTACTACAATGTCAACACCTAAAATTAAAAGTTTTCGCTTGAATGCATGTCCAGCATGTATATTTGGCGTGTTTGGCCTATACCAAAATTTATGGCGAAGATTGTTCTTGCCAACCAACAGACCATAATACAAAATATAAAAAGGTTCCGAATAATCATAATAAATATATTACACAAGCAGACGTTTAAAAAAAAGTCTGAACAAATTTATTGACTGGACTAGGAAATTCCAACAGCCAAAATTTTATTAGTAATTATCGCAACTGCAATGAGAATTATAATCAACAAAATTAAAGTAAAAATTTATGTGTTATTTTATTTAAAAGGTTTAATTTAGGTTATAACGATTATTATAAAAATATTAGAACGAATCAGATGAAATTATTTAAACGGTTGATCTAACAAATCTATAGTAAACATTTAAAAATTCCTAGCTCTTCTGAAGTAATTACCAACTTATATGAAGTAATGGCAACTTCATTTGGTCAATTTTTTTACCAGATGTCCCAAAATTTATGAAAACAGCCGATGGTTTAAAAATCGGCTTAGCAGGCTTAGTGGACTAAATAATAAACTAAGAATTCTGAATATATTTGCAACATATGTTTTTGATTAATAACGTAAAAATTTAATGAATTCTATTTTTATTCTATATATTTTTTATTACAACTGTTTTCATCATTTTTGGGATCGATAAATTTTTGATGTCGCCGACGTTGGTAACTTATCGATTAGGCCGTCAAAAAAATTTTCAGATGCCCCAAAATAATGAGAGTCGATTTTTCAAAAAATCGATCGACTTTTCCGACTAAGTCGACCAAACCGATTACCCCGAATCGATTTATTCACTATTTAAAATTGCCTTTATTTCAAAAGTTGATGTAAAAAACTGCTCTTTGAACTCTAACAAAAAATTTCGATCAATTCTTTGTACTGTTACTAAACTAAGTCCTAATATAATGCATAAACCCTAACTTTAACAGGACGTTTAAATTGTTTATTGTCACGTGATCGGAAAATGGACCTACGCTCTGGATCTTTAGACGGCCCCAAGTTTTGATGGTTGGGACATAAGAAGAATCGGCATAATCACGTTATATTTACGTACGTACATATGTACATTGTATTAGTCTATAAAGTATAATTTTTTATATGTATGTGCATAACATAAAACACCTGAATGCATCAAGTAATCATTAGGCGATTACTATTTTGGTAATTTATTTAAACTAAAAATCAGGTGATCAATATAAAATATTACCCAGCTTTGGCGCATCCCCGTTTTTCGGAACTTTAATTATGAACTGCAGGGGTCTCTGTCAGGGTCATAAATAATTTTAGGATTTGGGTATTCCGGAAAATAGGAAAAATGATTGGCAATTTCTATTTAATCTTAAATATTAATATTCATATAGTTTAAGATAGAACATCGTCACTAAAGTTAATCTATTTACTGATCACAATAACATAAGAGCGTCATATGCAAATAGTCATAGACAGAAGGATAATACCGTTACTAGGGTGTAACTATATTATTCATTTACTCGTCACTAAAATTAACCTCTATCATTTTCTATTTACTGATCACATAATATAAGAGCGTCGTATGCAAATCGTGTAAATGAACAATAACTACATTATTCGTCAAAGGTCTGTTAAATGCTATTCGGCAGCGGTAGTGGCCGGATAACCTTTGACGAATAATGTAGTTATTGTTCATTTACGTCACTAAAGTTAACCTCTATCATTTTCTATTTACTGATCACAATAACATAAGAACGTCATATGCAAATCGTCGTAGACAGAAGGATAATACCGGTACTAAGCGTGTAAATGAACAATAACTACATTATTCGTCAAAGGTCTGTTAAATGCTATTCAGCAGCAGTAGTGGCCGAATAGTATTTAACAGACCTTTGACGAATAATGTAGTTATTGTTCATTTACACGTCACTAAAGTTAACCTCTATCATTTTCTATTTACTGATCACAATAACATAAGAACGTCATATGCAAATCGTCATAGACAGAAGGATAATACCGATACTAAGCGTGTAAATGAACAATAACTACATTATCCGTCAAAGGTAGTGGCCGAATAGCATTCAACAGACCTTTGACGAATAATGTAGTTATTGTTCATTTACACGTCACTAAAGTTAACCTCTATTATTTTCTATTTACTGATCACAATAACATAAGAACGTCATATGCAAATCGTCGTAGACAGAATGATAATACCGGTACTAAGCGTGTAAATGAACAATAACTACATTATTCGTCAAAGGTCTGTTAAATGCTATTCGGTAGCGGTAGTGGCCGAATAGCATTTAACAAATAATGTAGTTATTGTTCATTTACACGTCATTAAAGTCAACCTCTATCATTTTCTATTTACTGATCACAATAACATAAGAACGTCATATGCAAACAGAAGGATAATACCGTTACTAAGCGTGTAAATGAACAATAACTACATTATTCGTCAAAGGTCTGTTAAATGCTATTCGGCAGCGGTAGTGGCCGAATAGCATTTAACAGACCTTTGACAAATAATGTAGTTATTGTTCATTTACACGCCTAATAACTATTAATTATTCATTGATGCAATTCATAGTAGATTGAAGGATAAATCAGTTTACAGTATTTTATGTGAATGGCAGTGGATAAATCAGTTATGCACTTGATTCTTGTTAGTGTCAACCTTTTTGGATAGACAATTAAGTTGTATCTGCGAGGGTTGAAACAAAGGATATATTTATGAAAGATTGATATTATCAAGAAGTTGATATTAATGAAGTTGATATTAACGAGGATCAAGCGTATCCTGAGTAATTGGGTAGAATCGAAAAGTATAACCGATGTACCGGTTGCTTAGCCGATACGTTTGTTTTACTTTTACAGTAAGTTTTTTCGCTTATACCCGTTTAAGTCGTCACTGTTCTAACCTTTCTAAGGATAACCTTAATAGTAGAACCTCTATAATAAACTATTTATAATGTCTTCTCCTTTAATATGTATTTTTGAAGAAGTATTTTAAACTATATATTATGTAGAATTGATGGCCAATCATGTATTCCGGGTTTTAGTCTGTTTTGCTTATAACTTGTTGTGATTACAAATATCAGGAAACATAAAAGGCTTGGTGATCTAAACAATTACACTAATGGTTTTTTTTTCTTAAAATTTTTTTTAAAATCAAAAACCGATATATTTGAATATGTACTGCACCGTCTTTTGAAATTTAGGAGTATTCAAAAAAAAAAAAAAAAAAAAAGGAAGAAAAAAAAAAATACACAAATATATGTAGAGACGTTACACGTGACAAGCGTCATAATGATGTCATAATGATGTCATATATAAAAATATATGATGTCATCAGTTAAAACGATTATATATAGCACAGACGATTCTTCAAGTATCTTTTTAATAATAATATTTTAATAATAATAATAATAATAATAATATTATTATTATTATTATTTACATATGCAGAACTTTTGAAATTAAAATTTATTTATTGCTAAGCCTAGAGTTGACCGAATATAAAACTGGCTTACGTACGTTATGTATAAATTTTTCTACTGAAAATTCAAATTTAATATATATGGGGTCTTTGCCTTGAAAATGACCTTACGGTACATGATACCGTAAGGTCATTTTCAAGGCAAAGACCCCATATATTGAAAAGGTCTATATACTTAAATAACCGGTTTTAGTTTCTTGCGTATATGATTAGAGATTAGAGATACGACTCGGATTGCGAGACGTTCGCATTTTTGAAATGCGCTGAAAGTTTTCCAAAGAGCGTCATGTACTTTAATTTTTCAGCACTATCCATTATTTCTTCATAAATAAAAGGGCTAAAGAACATTTCTATACAAAAATACCTTTGGTTAATTTATACGATATGAGCGCATTTTAAAGTAGGTTTTGAAGGAAAGGCAAATATATATATATATGCAATATATATATATAAAAACACGTTTAGCTTTATACATCTCCATTTAAAAGATCGTATTCTCTGTTTTTTTTTTTTTTTTTTTCTTAATCAGTTTGAATCATTGACATTGCCTTAATATAATCATGTCATTGAGAAAACATTCGAAAATTGCTATCAACATGAAACCGCAGTAACGAATTTCTTTACAACGATCGACAAAACACTAAGTGTTGAATACTTTTTTGCCCTCGTAATTCCCTCTTCCTATGATTATAAGCAGAGGAGTTAGGAAAAAAATTGTTTAAACGAAATATGTAAAATCAGAGGGTCTAGTATATACAACTGTGATAATTGTGGTCAATATCGTATTTTTGACGTGTCGTAGATCGCTAATGATTACACCAATCAAAATTGCCACATCCAAAATTCCTACTCTTTAGGCACGTATGCACATATACATTATACTTATGTACGTACATACGTATGACCCTAACATAAACACAAAAAAATTCTTTCATCAAACTTAATAATATTAAATAAAAAAAATTATTCTATATCAGGCGTAATTATTAATCAAATGTCATAAATATGGTAGTGTTATAGGGTAACAAGTAACAAGTTATTTATTTATCGTGCAGAAAAAAAATCTCAAGTTTGCATTATACTTTGTGATATCCTACTCAAATTAAATTCCATTATTATTCTTTGCAAAATTAATTTGTAAATCTAAATGAAAAAGATTCCCTAAAAAAATCTCATCTATCGAACGATAAAATCAAATCTCTAAATGTAATTCTGAAATTATTGTTTTTTTTTTTCTTTTTCCTTTTTTTTTTTTTTTTTATTTTTTATTTTTATTTTTTATTTTTTTTTTATTTTTTTTTGAATTTTTTTTTATTTTTTTTTGAATTTTTTTTTTTTGAATTTTTTTTACAAAAATTATCTAGCTCCAAGCCTTTCTAGTTCTTAGTCTTTCTTCTCTTCCCTGTTCCAACAGAATTAGCTATTGTCCTTTTTTGTTTGAGCTTTTTGACATCATATGGTAATGAATTATTAATTAATTGGAGCATCGTATCAGGATTATTGTCCGTTATTAAATCATAAATTCTGAATCCCGTGTAATAATCATCATCATCAGAACTAGTAGCCACTTCCATCTCTTCATCTGAATCTCCTGCCAAGGATGACTCAACTTCAGATTCTGATTCTTCCGAAGATGATCCAATTTCAATTACATCAATTACATCTTTAACAACAGGTAAACAAAACGTTTCTGAAGCATAAACAATATTTAAGCTTTCTTGAACATTAGGTTGAAAATCTTTATGTTTTTGTACTTCCCACATGGATTTTCCCAAGTCTATTTCTTCCAAATCAGATACTTCACTTCCCAATTCTATATCTAATGAAGATGTTGGAGACAACGCATTTATGTCTGTGTAAAACGAATTACTGGCTCGAAGGTCATGACACGGTGTTTCATCGTCGTCGTCTGGAATTGTGATGATTTCCGGTACATGAACACTATTTGAGTTACCAATTAATTTTCGAGTACTCATGTATTCATTTCTTTCACTCTCGTTTTCCAGATCGCAAATAAGTTCACGATCAATCGAAATATTCGGTCTACGTTCATTCGATTCTGTTTGAATTTCTTGACAAGAATCTTTATTATCAATTTTCTTAATAGACGGCGGAATCAGTCTATCTGTTACCGTTTTAGTTAACGATGTTTTGTTGGAAGTTGGCGTAAGATTTGTGGAAGAAATAGTTGGAATTCTTCTGATGTCTTCTGGAATTTTGGTAATATTGCATGTTTTTGGTGCTATGTAAACGTCATCAGTCCTATATTTGGGAAACCTCGAGTCGATCATAGAGCGTTCTACTGTTGATCCATCTGGTAATTCTTCATAAACTATTAAGTACATTGGTAAGGTTTTTTGTCGTCGACGTCGTTTTAAAATGGGTGTAGAATCTATTGGAATTGATTTTTGAGAAGTGGTGGACTGATAAGTTTTTAATCGTTTATTGGATAGTTCGTTAATCAGATCGTTGGATTGATTTTTGGATGACATCTTCACTAAGCTGTAAGTTTTCTAGTAAAAAAAAAGTTTTTAAAAAAATTTTAAATGGATAGAGTTTATATTTCTACTATTTGTATGCGTGCGTTATGACTAGAAAGTTAGTGAACATCTATCTATTACAAAAAGGTTGTAAAGAATTATAAAAAATTTTGAAGGTTGCCAAAAATTTTGATTTGCAAAATATTAATAAATTATACAAACATTAAATTTTATAAAAGATAAATATTTGTCACAAGATAAAATAATACGAAAAAGCAAGTAACAGTCAAAAAAATATATTTACTTATAGTCTGGAAGAAAAAATATATATAAAGAAGAAAAAAACTTACCAGTTTCGATGTTTGTTTATAAAGTATACAAAAGAAAAAATTTTACTATTATTAAGAAAACTAAAGGTCCAAGTATATACTTGTTTATCTTTTCCTTTTTCAAAAACAGTAGGTTTCCGTAATATTTATCTAAGAAACTTATCAAGAAATCTAGTTAACAAGAGTGAAAGAAACGATATTTGCGTGCCAGTGTGTAAACGTCGAGAAAGTAAAAAGGGGTGAGCACCAAAAGAACATCGGATCCTATTATTTATTTATTTGTACTCATATAGCCTATATTGGGTATGGACCTACAACCATAACACAATACGTAGGTGGTATATTTGTATTTATGCGAATGGATGAAGAACTACAACGAATCAACCTCGAATATCAGCGTCTCCTGAATTTTTTAGCCAATAAAATTCTTAGTTGTTATTTCGTGAGAGCCAATCATTGGTTTGTTTTCTTCTACGTCATATTATCAAATTTTAAATTACTTGATCTATACTAAATACTTTTTTAATCATATATACTGTATAAAGTATATAAAGTATGATATTGTAAATAGCATAAAAAAGAACTTAATTTTCTATCCTTTTTCGATGTAAACGGCTTCCTGAAAATAAATTTTGTTTGGGTTACTTGAATATTGAAATTTCAAAAATTATATAATTTTGAGATCTTAGTAGTTCTTATCTAATTTTCATATATCTATTGGCTATTACTAACCTGAAGCAATTTCTTAGAACAATATATATTGAACAAACTGTTTGAAATTCAAAATTTTTACCTTCATTTGTTTTAAAAATTTGATTTTTTTTTTATGTTGTCAATATAGTCTTGAAGCACTGTTTTTAAATTTATGTTACAGGTAGATCCCAAAGGATTGCCATAAATTGTAATTAATTTATAAGTTACGCCACAAATCACGATATAAGTCACGATATAAATCACGATATATTAAAGCTTTGGTGGATGTTTTGCGTTATTTCTATACAAGAAATATATTTCTTTTTGCGTTTCAATGTTTTAATATAGCATTCGGTGAGTCACAATCATTGTTATTATTCATCAAAATCATGATTCATATAAGATTTGGCTTAACTAATCGTGGGTTTTTAACTACGCTCAATGATGCATAATTGACATAATCATCAAATTGCTTCGAAGACATCATAAAAGGTTATTTACATGCTGTAGTTTATAACTCGCAAAACCCAATTAAATAAATTCGTACTCAATTAAACATGGCCCTTCATTTCATGAGTAATATTTCAAAATTATCCATTTTTTCTAATTCTAACTATTTATCAACATCCTATGCTAGCTTCTATTTTGACTTTAGCATTCAGATAGATTCTTATCTTGATTCATTCTACCTAAAAGACTTGAATTTGGAATTCAATTAGAAGTAAAAAGTTCCCATATTAATCTAGAAACGAACAAATAAAGGATAGGCATTCAAGTACAATATTAAAATGCTATTAAATATTAAAATGCTATTTTAATAAGTAAAATAAGTCGTTTGCCATAATAACATTGCCGCCTTCAAATCGGAAAAGCAATCTTTTCTGGAAATGAACAAGAAATAAAATGTAATTTGAAATTTATGAAAATTTGGTTTTTTATAAATGCAATATTACATCATTTTAGCCAATTTACGTAATGTTTGTGTTATCATTTCTGCTAGAACTTGCCTCTACACTTAACTGTTCTTTGCAAAGTACATCACGTGAATATAGCGTGACACGTGATATTTAGTTATCTAGTTCTATCATAAAGTAATGCAATGCACAGTGTCGATCACTTAGAAACAGAATAATGAGCTCTATAAAAGTAATATCACAAGTTGTACATATGTACTGTACGTACAAGTAAAAACCATAATAATAGAGATTTATATTTAGCTTATTTACTATATATATGTTAGTTAAAAAAAAATTAGAAATAATTTTCACTAATTTAAGTGCTACGCAACTCAAAACCAAAATCAATCGGTTTCAAGAATTTGATGGGTTTTCGGATATTGATAACTAATAATAGTTATTAAGAAGCTTATAATTGTTTTTAAGCAATGTCTAAGAACTCTATTTCTATATTTTGTATTTTGAAATTAATATGTTTAATTTTTAAAATAATTTTTATACACAATGTTAAATATTGTTAACTTGCCTTCGGTAAACTGAGTCAGTGCGTAGTTTATTTTTCGAATCACGTGATACAGGTCCTTCATATATGGGCTGCCGTCAATAGAAATAAGGCAAATTGACATTTTGAAAAAAATTAATACCTTAACTTTCACAGCTCATATCTCGATGGATTTTGAGGCTGCCTTAATGATTTATTATTCAAAAGAAAGCATACGATCCAAGCTTTCTTTCGAATATTAAATCATTAAGATAGTCTCAAAATTCATCGAGATATGGGGTCTTTGCCTTGAAAATGACCTTACGGCACATGATACCGTAAGGTCATTTTCAAGGCAAAGACCCCATATGAGCTGTGAAAGTTAAGGTATTGATTTTTTTTTTTTTGCCTTATTCTATTGACGGCAACCCATATGATAAAAATTGTCGCGAACGATTTTTAAAAATTTTTAGGGCACATTTTTTTGGCCTTTTTTTTTAGATTTGAACTAGGATTTAGGGTTAGGGTTTATAATAAAATAGTATAGAAGGGTTTTAGTAAAATTAAGGCTCTCGGATTTCATTATCATCCGATTTCACCATCATTTGCGACCAAAGTTTTCTATTTTTAAAATTTTGAGTAAAAGTTTTTTAATTACTATTTAATTAATTCAAAAATTTTAAATAAAAAATTTTTTACTCAAAATTTATTTGTTGTTAAAAATTTTTATTTTATTATTAATAAAAAGTAGATTTATTTTAAATTTTAAATAATTATTTTTATTAAGGAGATTTGAAATTAAACCCTTGTTTAACGTTATTTTTTTTAAATTTGCATAGGGGAAGGGGAAAATTAAACAAACAATAAAATAAACTAGGTTCAAATGAACCAAATTTAGGTTCATCGGAACCTAAATCAGGTTGAAGTTGAACCGATTAACTAGAATTTATTTATTAAACAGAATTTATTTCACCTAATCATTTTAACTCTTATTAGTGATTACGGGTATACCTTTGAATTTATAACCCACTTTTACTTATCTTTCTTCTACATACACTGGGTTTTCTTGTTGGAATCTGGATTATCCATATAATTGGTAGTATTACGTCTTTTTGATCTGTCAACTTGAACGACATATACTTTTTAATTTTTAATTTAATTTTTTTTTTTACTTTGTTAATTGTTTAATTTTTTGGAGAAGACCTATAAGTGAAGGGGGAATAATATTAAATAAGGTTTTAATTTTAAGTCACCTAATTATCCAATTAATTTTAATAATTTTTTTAAAAAGTTTGTAAAATTTAAATAAATTTTTTTTTTATTAAAATTAATTAAAAAAATCTTGTTTAAAACTTAAAAAATATAAATATATTATTTTTTAATCTGTATTCTAGGCAAATTTGTCTAGAATTTTGATAAAATTATTATTATTATTATTATTTTTAGCTTTTTATTAAATCAATAATGAGACATTATGTAATTCAATAATAACTGAATTGCAAGCCCAATATTATCTAGCTATGATAAAATATGCCCTGGTATAATCTATTACACTAACTTATATGTAAGTTGAGTAGCTTTGTTAGCCTATTAAAACTAGATAAAATTAATTATTATTATTATTATTATTTTAATTTTGACAGCCTTGCTGGTGCTCAAATACAAGCAACTTTATTTAAAAAATTAGTAATGGTAAACCATTTCTAAACTAAACAAGTTTAGCAAAAAAATTATAAGCTAATATCTACTAACTAATGATAAATGTATCTATTAGTGACTTATCACACTAACTTGTATACAAGTTGAATAAACCTTGTCAGCCCATTGAAAGCTAATTCCTTCAATTCTTCTTTTTTTACCAAGAGCAAAAGAAAGTAGTAATTTTATACTAATACAAAACCACCTATTAACAAAAAAACAAAATCTAAATTTACAAAAAAAAAACAAATTGAACAAAAAAGAAAATTTAAAGAAAAACAAAAAGAGGAACAAGAAAGTATAAAAAAAAGAAAAACAAAAAAAAAAGCCCAAGAGTTAACAAAGGAGAAAACTACCTCTATCAAGAAGCAGTAGATATCAACCCAAGAGTTGTAACAACAAGTGGGAGTATACTATTATAACCTATACTAAGTTAATATAAAAATTTTATAACAATTGCAATGATTGCATATCTTTAATATAAAGCAATGCCTTAATATATCCACTATCTGACTATTGACCAACTTCGGATACCTCTTTAACTAGAGACTCCCAATCCAAGTAATATAAAGTAGCAAGTAAACAAAACACGTAGTTGCATTTTATTGAGTTTACCTAAATTTGGAATGTAAACAATGCTGATCTCTTAGAGAAGGTAAGCCAAATCGCCCACTTTTTGTGAAAATTTTGAAGAAGGCTGGCAGAAATGAGAAAGATTTATAGAAGTGACCATTAGCATCTAATGAAAGTATTTTATTCTTAAAAAGACCAACAACTAATAAACTTTCTTCTAGAAAAGAGTAGGGATACTATACTTGCTTATTAGTAAGTAATAAACTCTGGGCTTGTTGGCAAGTAGCATATAAGAACTATTTCAAAATGACAAGTGCTACTCATGTAGTAAGTGATAAATTTTGAAGTTGTTAGCAAGTAACATATGAGAACTACCTCTAAATAACAACTGCTATCTTATAGCTTCCAGTCTTATACCCTCTATTATTTATTATGAATTATTGTATTTAAGCAAAAATTTGGTTAAAAATTTTTGGTTTTAGTAAACATTGAAAAGAGTTGAAAGGTATATTAAAATTAATTATTAATAATATAAAAAATATATATATATATTTTGGTTTCAATAGTAACTACTTTATTATGTCTGAATAGTTAAGTAATTACATAGTAGTATAGCAGTCTAGTTTATATACATTTCTATTTATATCCTGGGTCCCTCCTCTCACAGTGTTACAGTTCCCAGACTTACTATACCTTTTATTTGTGCATAAAGCATTACACGGCTGCTTAGAGGTGCCTATGTATAACTGTCTAGCCACTGATTTATCTCTTCTTTGGCTCATAACTTGCTAGAGGATTAATCACCAGATCAATAGAAGGCCATGCTCGCCTATTTGCTAAAGCACCTACCTGTCCTACTCATGTCTCATTCAGACTTTGGTAATTTTATACCATAGCTTAACTCATGCACTCAGGGCTAACTATTGAACCCCTTGTAACTAACTAGTACTTGTTATGCTACTATCACCGAATTTATATCTCAAGCTATCTTTTAGGATGCTGTCGTAACCCGGACTATATTTCAAATCACAACCTTTCCAATTAGTCAACTATTATCTACTCTTGCCTTATCAAGGTACACAACAACTCTAGTACTCACATTTAAACCATCTTCTTACCCGAATTCTTTATTGATCTCTCTCTTACTTCTAGCCGGCAACTCGGAAGGGTCAGTCTGTCTAGGCTTTAGGTGCCTAAAGGATGCCCTCCTCTTGGTACATACTTTTAGAGCATATGTCCTTTTTCTCTGGTGCAACAGAACCCAGCAGTTCAGCTGGTTTGTCTTCTGCTATTAGAACCTGGTCGTTTGGTTTTCTAATCTCAGACTTTGGTTCAAATTCAGCCCTCATGTAGTACTATCAAAGATCATTGCTATTTCTTAACTTGGGACTTCCCAAATGGGTTTTCAGTTATTCTGGTTCTTCAGATTTATTGTGCTATTGCTCCTATTACTAGATGGTTAACCGAAGTTACAGATTTATCTAAAATCTAACTGATAATTATAACTATCAACCATAATAAAAGAACCATCACACAAGTCTATTTTTCAAAATTCGTTGTCCATGGGATTCAAACTCTGGACCTGCCACTTGGAGAAGGTAACAACTAGACCACTACACTAAGTCACTACACCTCTAATATAAAATATATTATATATATATATATTATTTTATTGAAACATATTCTACTTTTTAAAAAATTATTAAAACCCAAATCTAAACACTAATTTAAATCAAACAAGCATATATAGTGTAAAATATATATATTTATAGAATAGCTAATTTATATAGTTATGGGTTAACTTCCTGAAATCAATTTTACTGAAATATCATTTCACCAAAGTTACAATACTGATATACTATTTTACTAATAAGAGATAATTTTGAAAATTCTATTTTATCAAAAGTTCATTTAACTAAAAATAAATTTTACTGATAAATTATTTATCTGCAATTTTTATTTCACTAAATATCAGAAAAATGAATGTCTATTTTACTGACATGCTATTTTGCTAAATAGTATATATTTTTGATATTCTATTTCTTCAAAAATATCTTACTAAAACTCTTTTACTGAAGAATGTTTTATCTAATTTATAGCAATTCTTATTAATTCTGGATTATTTGATAAACCAAAATGGTTCTATACAAAATCTAAAAGCTACTTTTCTGAAAGAACATAATATCTACTGACTAAATTGGCTAGCATTATAACTAATGCCAGTTAACAGATATTAAATACTTTCGGAAATCTGTTTTTAGAGATTTTATAAATTTTACTACAAAAATCTTGAAAACTATTTTCTTAAAAAAACATAATACCAACTAAATTGGCCAACATTATAATCAATTTTAAACAACTTTGTCAGTATTAGATCCTTTTGAAAATATGTTTTTTTGGATTTTGTAATAAAACCATCCAAAAAAAGTATATAGTGATTTTTATATTGTTAACCAAAAAAGTTAATTAAATAGTATTAAGGGAAAATTGCATAAAGTATTATGCAAATTTGTTTAATTGAGAAATACCTTGTTGAGAATTTTCTTTTAAGAGAAACAGCTTTTGAGAAATAATGTTTTTGGAGAATAATTTTTTTGGAAAAACATTCTTTTAGAGAAATATATCATAATATTTGTTGGTAAAAAAGTTTCAAAAAAAGTTCTTAGAGAAACAGGAGTTCAAAGAAAAGGTTTTGTTGGTAAAAAAGTTTGTTAAATAAATTTTTTTTGGAAGTTCAGGTTGTTAGGGAATTGGCTGTGTCAGGAAAAAAATTCAGTAAAAATTTTTTTTAGTTAAATGTACTAGCAAAAATATATTTGTCAGAAAAAAGGAATTTTAGTATTATGAAATTAGGAAAATAGTATTTTGAAAAGGTAGGTTTTGGAAAAGTAAAAATTAACAATATATATATATAAATCAATCTAAGTCTCCTATTCAAACCCTAAAATTAAGTTAAATTCTTCAAAAAACTTGCAAATTTGTTTTTTATTATATATAGTAGCTAACAAAAGTAATGCTAATAATTAATTTCATAGTAAATTATATATAAATTTCTTTTTAGAAAATTTTGTTGCCAAAAAAAAAAAACAATTTTATCTTACTCTAGTAAAAATTATACACTATAAAATATAAATATCAAAATTTCTAATTATATAAATTTACAAATATTTATTATTAAACTTTTAAATTTTTAATAATTTTAAAATTTTATATTTTATTATATTTTTACTATAGAAAATTACTTTATATCACTACTGATCACCAGTATAGTTTTTAGAGTTAGAGTATATTTTTAAGAATTTTTTTTTATATAATATAATATAAATTAGATATATAGTTCTAATTTTAGTTTTTACAAAGAAAATAATAAATTAGAAACAAGAAAAATTGTCAAAAAATATAAATATAAAATATTTACTGAACTTTGATTAACTAAAAAAAATAATTCATTACCAGGTTATGTCGAAATAAAAAAAGGCTAATAACTTATTAAGTCCAGAGCAGAATAGCGAATATAGTTGGTCTAGTCAAGACAGGATGCTTATAGTAATTCCAAAGCCATTGCTAAAGAATAATCAGAAGCATATACTAAGATACTGTATAAAGATATTTTATTTAACAAAGCTAGTAGACTTAATATATCCAAACCTAGTAAAGAAAAAAGATTATTTTGTAGTTTACAAAATATAGAATTATTAAATAATCAGCTAATATTAAATCAGAATTTTAATAGAATTTTAGCAAACAATTTAATTAATAGTTTAGATCACTAGTCAAAATTTTTTATATGATAAGATAATATGAAGGTGATATATATAAAAACAAACACTTTAAAATCGGGTGTAAGATATTAAATCGATAAATAGAATTGTTAATATATTAGCCTACTGATATGAAGAATATTAATATAATATTCAAATATAATTCAAAAAAAATATGATATTTAGGCAATTAAAAAATCAACCAAAAATATAAACCGATTAATAGAATCGTTAATATATTGGCTTACCAATATGTGAAAGATTAATATAATATTCAAATATAGTTCAAAAAAAAGATAATATTTAGGCGATTAAAAAATTAACTAAAAACTTAAACTGATTAATTGAATCATTAACATATTGGCCTACCAATATATAGAAAATTAATATAATATTTGAATATAATTTAAAAAAAAAATGATATTTAGGCAATTGAAAAATTAATAGCTGATAATCTACTGATTATATAAATTACAAGAAGGTATATCAAAGACTTAACTAGTTATTTTTAAATGTCTTATTTTAAACTGATATTCTATAATTTGATCTGATTATTTTATAATTATAAATATTTTATAATAATATTTTACTAATGTTATTAAATTTTTTTTTATTTTAAATTAAGCTGATATTATATTGATTAATTAGATATTCATTAATTGATAATAAATGTTTTACAAATTATATAAATTACAAGAAGATATAATAAAGAATTAAATAATTAACTTTAAACATTTTATTTTAAACTAATATGCTATAATATAATCTGATTATTTTATTAATATATAAATTTTATAATGATATTTTACTGATTTATTAATTTATTTTTTTTGATTTTAAATTAAGCTGATATTATATTAATTAATTAAATTTCCATTAATTGATGATAAATATTTTACAAATTATATAAATTACAAGAAGATATTATAAAGACTTAACTAATTAACTTTAAACATCTTATTTTAAACCGATATGCTATCACATGTTCTGATTATTTTATGAATATATATATTTTATGATAATATTTTACTGATATTATTAAATTTTTTTTTTATCTTAAATTAAGCTAATATTATATTGATTAATTAAATTTTTATTTTTATTTTTTTTTAACTCTTTGACGGTCTTGTCAAAGCTCAAATATGAAAACTTTATTTATTTAATCAACAATGATAAACCATTCCAACTAAACTAAGCCTTAAAAATTGCAAGCTTGACATTTCCCAGCTGCGGAAACTGTGCCTATGAGCAACTCGTCGCACCATCTTGTATACAAGTTGGATAGATCTTGTCAGCCCTAATCCCTTCAATTCTTCTTTTTTTACCGAGAGCAAAAAAAAGTAGTGATTTTATACTAATGCTACAAAACCACCAATTATGAAACAAAAAGAAAACTATATCTAATAACAAAACAAATTAAACGAAAAAGGAATTTTAAAGAAAAAAAGAAGAAAAAGGGACACGTAAAAAAAAAAAAACAAAGAGAAAAGCCAAGAAGGCTGACAAAGTGAGTGCTACCTCTATCAAGAAGTAGCCAAGCAACCCGAAAGTTGCCACAAACAGGAAAAATGCACTGTTATAACCCGTGCTAAGTTACAATAAAAATTTTATAACAACTACAACCATTGTATATCTAAATTCTAAAAAACAAAAAACATAATATATATCTTCTAACTACCAACCAAATCTGGATATCTCTTTAACCCAAGATCCTGATCCAAGGCACGTAGAGTAACGCTGTATTATCTAAGTAAACAAAACACTTGGTTGTAATATATCAAGTTTGTCCAGATTTGAATGTAAACAATGCTGATTTTTTGGAGAAGGTAAGCCAAATCCCTACTTTTTTTCAAAATTTTTAGAAGAACAGCAGGAAGTCGAAAATAAGTAATAGAAGAGCTACTTGAAACAGAAAAAAAGTGTAGCTTTAGAGCAGACATATAATTTGTTGTTTCTCTAGTGTTCTTTTTGAAGTAACGACCTAAAAGCTTCATTGACGATATCAGTCCATTCCTGAACAACCCACCACCAAGAGTTTTTATACAAGGGCACCCCTGTTAGTTAACTTGTATAATAATGCTTTTGGCTTGCATGCCAAACATCCCTTGTAGAGGAGTCCTCGTAGTAGTAAGTTAACCTCTAGACAAACCACTGTTAGGCCACAACTTTCCAACAAATTTTTCTGTTTTTTCCATTAGTAGGAATTTTGGTCCAAGTGATTGTTGGAAAGAGTTATGAATTTAAAATGATTAGATTTTTATTAATCAATGATAAATATTTTATAGATTATATAAATTATAAAAAGATATTTTAAAGACTTAACTAATTAACTTTAAACATCTTATTTTAAACCAATATACTATAATATGATCTGATTATTTTATGAATATATATATTTTATAATAATATTTTACTGATATTATTAAATTTTTTTTTATTTTAAATTAAGCCAATATTATATTGATTAATTAAATTTTTATTAATTGAAAATAAATATTTTACAGATTATATAAATTACAAGAAGATATAGTAAAGACTTAACTAATTAATTTTAAATATCTTATTTTAAACTAATATACTATAATATGATCTGATTATTTTATCAATATATAAATTTATGATGATATTTTACTGATGTTATTAATTTATTTTTTTATTTTAAATTAAGCTGATATTATGTTGATTAATTAAATTTTCATAAATATTTTACAAATTATATAAATTACAAGATAATATAATAAAAACTTAACTAATTAACTTTAAATGTCTTATTTTAAACCGATATGCTATGATATGATCTGATTATTTTATGATTAGGTGGTTTGAAGTTACAATTTTGTTTAATGTTCTCCCCTACCGCTTCTAATAGTCCTCTCTGAAATTAAACAAGCCAATCAGAATGTTTGCTATATCTTTGAGATTTCAATAAATCTTTTAACTACAAACCAACCAATAATAATAGTGATTTTTTTAAAGTTTTATATAATGTTTGTTTAATTTGACCCCCTCTCCCCACTATGTTTAAGCCTTGAAAAGAACATTAAAGGAAATTATAACTTTAAATAGCCTTATATATATTTTATGATAATATTTTACTGATGTTATTAAAAATTTTTTTTATCTTAAATTAAGTTGATATTATATTAATTAATTAAATTTTCATTAATTGATAATAAATATTTTACAGATTATTTAAATTACAAGAAGATATAATAAAGACTTAACTAATTAACTTTAAATGTCTTATTTTAAACTGATATACTATGATATGATCTGATTATTTTATTAATATATAAATTTTATGATAATATTTTACTAATGTTATTAATTTACTTTTTTTATTATAAATTAAACCAATATTATAGGGTTAGGGTCCCATAACCTAGTGGTCTAGACGCCTAATCTTCCACAGACGAGGTCAACGGTTCGATTATAGCTGGTAGTAATTAATTTAATTAATTATCTCTGTAACTTATAGGAGCTTTCGAATGCGAAACCCTGTAATGATAAGACCATGTGAAGTACTTATTTGGCCTATAAAGAATTCTTGGAAGGAGTCCCGAGCTGTAGAGAAGACTGGGC
>CAJVPY010000029.1:0-44350 GCA_910591965.1 Dentiscutata erythropus | reverse complement strand
TTAAGAAAACTCAAAAAAACTTTTTAAAAATAATTTTAGCAGGCAAATTTGCCTGCTAGACGGTTTAAGGGATAGTAAAATTTATATATAAAAAAAAAATTTTTTATCCAGGATTGCCTATTAAATGATAAATTTTAAAAACTATGTAATTTGATTGGTTAATTATCACGAAAATCGCAAAATATGGTGTTGAGTCAATAGAAATCAATTAAAAACTTTAAACAAGGATAACTTATTAACAAAAACTTAATCAAATTTAATAAATTTTTTTTTTAAATTAATTCTACAAGTTGTAAAAATTATTTTAAAAAATTTTTATTAAATTTGGCCAAGGTTTTGTCAAGTTATTCTTATGAAAAATTTTTATTATAGACTCAATCCTCACATACAGCATCACAGGAAAGAATGGCATCATAGAAGCCTCTATCGGTCCTGGGTGAAGCCTGAGGTTGAGAGTAAACCCACATTATGTAAAAAGTTCAGGCTTCGCCCTGTTGGAATAAATTTACTCATTCGAATATTCGTAATCTTTTTAGAGTGATATCAAATACTGTACAGTGTCACGTTTGTTTGCAATTTGTCCAATCAGTAACGTCTAATTAAAACAGCGAAAAGTGTACTAATACCGTGAGCACTTCTAGTACTGTAGCTGTTAAAATATGGAGCTCCCCGCTTCCGTTAAAAACCTAGAGTTACCCGACGCTGTGAAAAATATTGAGCTTCCAAGCGTTGTAAAAAATGTTCCAAATGTTGTTATGAACGTCCCTACTGTTGTGAGGAACAATGTTCCAAACGTTGTAAAAAATATTCAAGTTCCTATAAATATCAACGCCCAAATGTTTTCATGTAAGTGTTCCTAACTCATTTTATAATCGCACCTTTTTTGATTTATTCTTGGTTAATTTACAGCATTCGCTACAAGTGCCTTTACAAGCGTCACGACCTTGACGAAATCAATTCAACAAAAGGTCGAAGAGACAACAAAAGATATGCAGCAACAACATCAAGAACTTATGAGACAAGTTAAAGAAGAAACACTTGAGCCGAAAGCTGGAACCGGTATGATATTTAATCATTTAAAGTTTTTCAATCTTTTACGTTTATAGAAATCTTTCCACTTTGTTAGAGGCTGTTCCACCATGGATTGGACTTCCGAATGAGGAGGAACTTAAAGAACGTATACTAGCGTTGTCTCAGGTATTTTATCTTTTTATAATTTTTATTATTGCTGTAAGCATTTTCTTACTTCCATTTTTCTTTAACAGGATAAGCGCAATTTTACTATTCCTCCACCCGAAAATACTAATTTTCAATTTGACATAAATATTTATTCTCGGACAGCTATGGCAACTCTTAAAGCTGATTCTCGCTTAAATCAAATGCGATTTGAGTTGGTTCCTAAAATGTGATTTTTATTTTTAATTGAATTTTTTTTTTATTGGCTTTTTGCTTTGTTATAATTTATTTTCTTTGTATATAATTTTTTTTTTTTTTTTTTTTTTAAAAAAAAAAAAGTGTATCAGAACCAATATTTTGGAGAAATTATTTTTATCGTGTATCTCTTATTAAACAAACTGCACTAGGTTCAATTGATGGCGTGGTTTTAGAAAATGAGGTTTTCTCAAAAAATTCTACTGAAATTTCAGAATCTATGCCTAATAATCTTGAAATGAAAAAGGAGGTTTGTATAAATTTTATGTTTCAATAACTATTTCGATACCCAGAAGTTAAGAAATTTTAAAATTTATTAGGACAAAGAAAATCATGATCTATCTAATAAAGAGGTGATATTTGATGCCACAAAGGATGAAGGTATTTATTTTGTTTTCTTCATTTTGCTATCTTTTTGTTCTTGAATTATTCTTATATACATTTTTTGATAGATGCCTGGATTGAAGATTTTGAAAGTGCAGCTGCTTTAGTGGGTTCAGATGGTGATGCAATAGAGCCTGAAAATTGGGAGGAAGAATTAAAAAAGCAGATATCTTCAACGTAATCTTTAATCTGATAAAATTTTCTGATATTATTAAATCATTTAAAACTTATAGCACAAAGTTACTAATTCAATTTTGTAAACGAAGCAATATTAATTTAAGTTTAGCAACAATTTTTAATATTTAAAATCATTAATTAATTTATTTTAATAGAATCGCATAATAGTTAACTATAAATTTAATAAACAGTATACTGGTATATACCAAAAAGCAATTTTTTTGGTTTATTATAATAAGTTATTACTAGATAGCAAAAGTAAGAATTCCGTTTCTCATATCCCGATAATATGTATTTCATATCTTCGATATCAGTAGTATACGATTTAATTGATTCGAACTTTGGGATTTGGACCATTATAGGACATGATATTGTTTGGTCTTTACTAATGCTATTTAATCATATTTGGTTTAATTCCAAGGGGTATCGAATGGATTGGAACCATTATATTACTCTTTGATGTGGTCTAGTTAATGTTGTATTTAGCGTGGTGGCTTTAGAGTTAGTTTTTATTTTGTACTTCTCTTGTATAGTCTTAGTATTTTGAAACTTGGTAGCGAAATTAATTTATTATGCATGAAAATTTTATGATCATAATAGCGATAAAATCAATGAGTATACGTGGGTCAACGTGATAGTCCACGATTACAAATTCTGCGGTGACTTATAAATAATACTTTAAAAAAAACGAAACAAAGGAAATTTAATTTTATCACAATAGTCTATATCCGCCAATAACTTTATTGCATGTCAACATAATTTCACTACCAATCATTAGAAAATTTTGCAGATTCCTGCTTAAACGGATTTACTGCTTTTCTGTTCGAGCAACGGCTAGAACTGTGTCAAAATCAGAATTCTGCGCACCACAGGTTTCTGGCTGGACACTTTAAATGATGACAGGCAGAAACTTAATTTAAAAATGGAATTTAGTATTATTTTGCATAATCTGGGCAATTAAAATTGAGAATTAGGTTAATCATTACGATCTTATTGTAAATGACTATTTTTAAACAAGTTATTTGGCGCGAGTTGCATACGCTACTAAACTAATTTATCAGATATGCGGTTGAAACATCATATAGTCACTTCATTCTCTAAAATAGTCACGCATATATTAAACTTATCTTTGTAATCGCATCCTTTTGTGGTGTGTGATTATAAAGGCCATCTCAACTTTGATAAAGCTAAATTTAAATATAAAACTTATATAGTAAGTGATTCATCTCATTATCAATATCATTTTATTCAACATTATTATAAGTCCAGGAATTCAGCCACAATGTGGTATACTCGTGAACCTATTGAACGCCAATAATTGTTTCCAATGGGGGATCAACAAATTTCCAGAATCTCGGTGTGCTTTTGTTCTTCATATAAGCTTGTTAATTAAATGTTAAGTCATGCATGCATGACTATACCGTAAATGTATCTTAGTCTTATAAGATGGGAACGCAAAAGAACTACTCTTTCGAAAGAACAGTTTAAATAATAAGATAAATATTAATTAACGAGTATGACGGAATATATCGAAGCATTCTAAAACGACAAAAGAATTTCACTTATCGAACATCCGACTCTGTCTGAATTTGCGACAAGATGTGCATTTCTCATAAGGCAGATAGATACATCGAAAAGTCATCCAATCGTGAAAAGAGTCATTTTTGTAAAAAAAAAGTTCAGGGGCTATCATGCTATTCGTTAATATTATAAATTAATTCAAGAAAGGCATTACTTATTGCAGATGCATAATGTCAAGAGTAATATAACAATAATCTTATTATTGAGTATATAAAAGATGACTTCTATTATTTGATATTGATATCATAATAATTTAAACAATTTGGATGTGGCATAGTTTTATTTTTAGGCCTTTGGCCAGCACCTTCGTGAAATTTGAATTAATTTATTAAGAAATAAGGAATGCAGCTTGAGCAACAAACAAAATTTATGCATACCCGTTTTTGTTAATGCGCTGAATTTAAAATTTTCCGGAATGGGAGGAGTCAATATAATCAATTAAGGAAAAAAAAAACCTATTATTAACTAAAAGGGATTATTAGAAATGTCTGAAAGTCAGCCGCTTGAACTTCTAGCAGAGCTTGGAAGACTTATTAAAAATTCCGGGCATTAAAAAAGTATGTTCTTGACTCACTTTATTAAAATTTGGGTTGATGTATCAAAAAAGACACTTTAAACAAAGGACGTTTGGCTCAGTCAATTGCTGGCATTTTAAATAGGTTGATATATTATCTGAGGGCGAAAAATTCCTATTCATTTTCCCGGCCATGCAGGCCATTGTTTTAAGTGTCTTTTTTGATACATTAAAATAATAGAAATAATTTGAATCAAAAACGATATTTTCAAATGGACGTAAAATAAATATGTATTTTTTGCCTGGTATAGGGTATCAAAATTCTGAGGCGATCTGCGCGCGCTAAAAATAATTTTTTTTTGATTCTAAAAAGTGATCAAAGTCACAGGAACAAATGCACAAAAATATTTTTAGCGTGAACACCTCAGAATCTGAATATTCTAGCCAAGCCTAGGGATAGCTAGGGCTTAAGAATTTAATTAAAAATCAAATTTATTATATATATATTATCATAAAAAAAATTCCACTTACTTCTTTCGTATTTATATTTCAGTATTTTCTACAAAGTTACCTTCGATCCGTTCATAATCACGACCCCTTCTTTCAATACTCTACAATACATAATTAATAGTTATTATAATAATAAAATAGTGCCTAATTTATCATTTATCTCTTGAATATATCGATCCCTATTCCAATAGATAAAAAAAAAATGAAACGAGTTTTTAATCTTATCATCATTACTTTCATTGCTACTCTATCCATTTTTTGCCCTACTGAATCTGTGTCTTCCAACGAAACCATACCATTTAACGAAACCATACCCTTTAACGAATCTATCCCCTCTGTTCCACCACCCTCGGGGATCTGTTTAAAGTCACAAGTGGTTGCTAATGGTACTCAAATTAAAACTGGTGGTAACCCTAATGGATGGTGCTCCAGCGTAATCCAAGGACAAATTCCAACAAACGAATTTATGGTCTCCACTCTTATTATTAAACCTAAAGATGGATCTATTGTACCAGCAAATCAGAATTTTACTCTATCAATTAAAATAATCAACTTACAAACAGGATATTTTGCTGATCCTGATACAGAATACTATACCCAACCACAAGAACTTAACGAAGAAGGGATTATCAAAGGACATAGTCATGTTGTTATTCAAAAATTAACTGATGAAGACGAAGAGGTTGTTCCAAATCCTAATATATTAGCTTTTTTTAGAGGTTTAAATGATCCAGCTGACGATCGAGGTATATTGGAGACAGAAGTTGGCACGGATACAGAACCTGGCTTACCAACTGGTAGATACCGTGTGTGTACGATGGCCTCTACATACACTCATCAGCCAGTTGTCATGCCTATTGCTCCACGTGGTTCACAAGATGACTGTATTCGTTTCATCGTTATTGGATAGAATTAGTTTGTATTCATTATACTCTAACGTAGTATATTAAGTCTAATGATAATTTAATGTTATTTACATTGTCATTGGTTCCATTTGCATAAGATCGCATACAATTGTAAATGTACAAAAAGTTTTTTTAAAAAAAAATAATTGATGCAAGCCTTAACGTTAATTATCGCATATAAATAAAAAAATGTATTTACGCCATGACGAGTTATCTATACTTGATATCATATGATTAATTAATATTAATTACGCATATATACGTATAAAAATTTTAATTAGTTGATGCTAGCGAACAATGTCACGGCTGGCTGAAAAAGCGACCATAATATATGCGCGGATTGAATGCTAAGTCTCTCCTCCCAGGCATAATTAATAATCAGAACATGTGATATAATTATTGTTAAATTACGTACGTACATACGTGTACGTTCGATTATCGACTTTGCGGTAATGGGCTTAGCTTAATCGATAATAGATAAGTTAAAAGTCAGGTGACAAAATATAAATGCATTAAAGCTTTAACGCATCTCTAAAATAAACCCGCGCTCCCCGCACAAAAATTACTAAATCGCTGCAATCAGTTAAAATGCACAAACACAAAAAATTTATACAGTAGCATTAACTACTGAACGACTTTAATGCATATATGTAGCAAATAAAAAGCACTAATTATAGTAAAATGTTGTAAGGTGCATTTTTAATTCTTTTAAATTCTATGAAAATTTTTTTCACGTTGAGATTTAATTCAATCAATGTGACATAACACTGCAGATGATGGATTAACAAGTGATATCAGATATGATTATACAGCATAGAATGCGAATGGTAAAATAATCGCTAAGACTATGCCGTCATCTTGTTTGTGATTACGAGTTGAAACTGTAACACTAACATGACATAATTTTACAATCCCAACTTTTGCTTATTATACACACTCAAATAAGTAGTATGATTGATGTTGCAATCTAGGTAAAGATCATCTGAAACAAAAGAATTTTCACACCTCCAGTACGAAAGGTTTTAGAGGTCTGATCCGATGAATAGTATATTCGAATATTCAATGATATCCGAATATATAATTGTTTCACTGAATTGAATACTCGAATATAAAAATTTTTCACCAAATAATTCATTGAATATTCAATTAAATGCAAGTATGTTATAATCTTATATACTGATTGGTTAGCAATGCTAATAATAATGAGCCCAAAGTAGATGAGCAAGATAATCCTTATTAGTTAGAAGTTTTCTCAATTTATTTATTTTAATGTAGTTTTTTTTAAGTATTAATCTCATTTGTTAGTTTGTGTATTTAACCTCTCAATTACTCAGCTTCATAAATATTCAGTGAATATTCGAATACTTATTTTTCGACGCTAGTTTTAACGCGCCGTGGATCTGTGATTAACATTGTGACTCGTCAATATTGTAATCCAATAATGTGATTGCATCGAACAATAAGCGTAACGTAGCACGCATACAAAGACAATGGCGTATTAAAAAGATGTGCTCGGTTTAAGCTGCGCATGTACCGAATACATACATACGTACGTACGTATGAAAGTTTTCAAGTGATCGACAATTTTGACAGAAGTTTGAAATGAAGACAACATGATTAAAGCATGAATGATTTCCTTTATTAGCCACTAATCATCTATTGTAAATGTTTATCTTGAAAGATATATATTAGAAAGAATAATATTTCAAATCCTGTTTGAAAATGTCCACGATTTTTAATCTGATCTGCGTACGCATGCGTGTTATGCATTCGCTGAAGAATGTTAGTCAATTAAACACTCTCGGCATCATACTGTAAACTTTAACTAACATCAACTTTATCAACTTTTCACGTGAACGAACTACCATCAATGATATTGAATTAGTCATTATTCACAAGCGAGTGTTCCGTAAAGAAAAGTATACTAATGCAATAAATGTATTTATATTGTTTCTTCCCACGTATGAATTCTAATTTGTCATAACGGATATAATCTTTTCTAAAAAAAATAAAAAAATAATTGAGTGATTGCCATTTGTGATTTATGCAAGTCCCATCTAATATGACACTGACAAGCTTTTATTGATCTTCCTCACATTCATGAGAAAAAAAGACCTTTGGCTGAAATCTTATATAAAATAAGATACGTTATTGATTTTTCTTCGATTAAATAAAGCGAGAAATTTTTTTTTCATTATTTGCATACCGCCGATAGTATCCGAATTAACCAGTAATCTGTGCATCTTTTAACGATTGTTTTCTTGAAGGATAAAGTTCTCGAGGGCTGAACTTTCCAAATCTGATTCAAGCTCTAGCTGCAAATGTATTCTGGGAACTCGTCCCGTGTTTTTTTTTCGCATACATAATGACACATTTACATCAAACTAAATTTGTCTTAACAGTATCACCGAACTATATTAGTATACATCGACGCTTGATTTGTTAGGTAAAGGGGTTTATTGTGATGCACCTTATAATACATGCAATGTTCGTACAAGAGATCACTTCGAGGATTTCGACGTATAATCCTCACAAGATGTACGTCCACATGGACTTGTGATCGCGACTGAACGTAGTATTGCGGCGCATGTCTATCTCTGATTATCATTCGTGGATCGTTTTCTAAACTTTAACTTCTCGCTAAAATCTCTTCGGTTTAACCAATTTTGTTCAATCCTCCAATTCATAAATTTCTTCTCTCTATATTTATTTATTAATTTATTTTTCTTATATATAATGTTAACGATGTCACAGTCTCCTCCATCTGAAGTTCTACAAGAAATTTTTCATCATTTTGAGGATGACTCTTATGATTTACATTCTTGTGTTTTAGTTAATCGTATTTGGAGTGCAAATGCTGTTCAACTATTATGGAATAAACCTTTCCACCTTTTACTCAACAAAAAATTTAATTCTTCTCATCATCTAATCTCAGCTTATTTATCATGTTTAGACCCTGAAGAAATATATAATCTTGATTTGAATTTAATTCCTCAACGAAATTATATCCCTTCAAAAAATTTTACTCCTACTTTTAATTATCCTTCATTCTTAAGACATTTTGCTTATTTATCAATGATCGTTTCTGTTCAAGAATGGTGTGTGATTAATAATCTTTATGTAGGTGATGATAGTCCCATTATGCAAAAAATCATATTAGCTTTATTTCGTTTATTTGCTAAACACTCCTCGGGTCTTAAATCATTCTCTTTCGTTATGGATATGGATATTGACATTAATCATGGATTAAGTTATTATGATAATAAATTACAACATAAGACTTTAATTTTACGTGAACCAATAGTTCGACAATGGTTAAGTCAAATTAAAGAATTCGAATTTGCTGGCGATTTTGCTAGCGATAAAGATTTTCCCGTTTTGATGCAGATTTGTAAACATCTTATAAAGGTAAGATTTCATAATTTATGTTGATCTTTAAAAATCTCTTTAAACCATGTTACACATAAAATATTTATTTCTTTTTTTTTTCACGATTCAATGTTTTGAATAGATGGAAGTTAGATTACCAGATTTCGGTTATAATGATGATGATGAACATTATGATTCTAGCGCTGAACTTACTGCTCGTTTCATAGAATCACAAACAGAATTAGAACATTTCATCCTCCGTGATTGTCATTACCCTCAAGCACTAGGTACAGCACTCATACGTCAACAAAACACTTTACGTTATATACAATTTTGTGATATAGTGTTTGATAAATGGTGTCCTCTGGATTGGTTACCAAAATGTTTTAATCTTGAAATATTGGAATTCTGTGATTCTGAAAGTTTGAGTCCCAAAGTTTTGGCTCCTCTTAGATTAGCTCCGCTTACCAAACTTCGTTCTATAACTTTTAAGGAAGATCCTGTACCAGTTGATACTTTGGAATCTTTAATTTTAGCTAGTAAATGGAATTTGGAAGAAATTATTTTTGGATGGCCTGAAGATTGTAAACAAGATGGTTATGCTCATATATTAAATTCTATTTCGTTGAATTGTCCAAATCTTGTAAGACTTGGTGCTATGATCGGTCCAAATGAAATAGGTGAATTATTTGGAATTCTAAAAAGTTGTAGAAAATTAAAATATTTACATATTTATGGAAATGGTAGATCTTTTGATGTAAGTGGTATATTGCCAGAACTTGGAAAGATCATGCCTAGAACTCTAGTAGAATTAAATATATCAGCAAGATGGAGATTTATGCCTGATAGTTTAAGGCAATTTTTGGAAAATTTTGGTTTATTGGTCGAAGAACAACATGAGGTGTTCAAGAATGGTGTTGCTTTGAAAAATTTCGTCATAAGTATTTGCGATTTCATTAATGATGAACATCTGAGAATTTTGGTTAAACATTCGATGAAATCTTTAAAATTTTTTTCTTTGTGGAATAAAAAATTCATGGTAAGCGAAGCTGGAATTGACAAAGCAAGTCAATGGTTAAGAAAATCTGTTGTATAAAAAAAAAAAAAAAACCTATGTTATGTTGAATGTTTAAACTATCATTCACATTATTTAAGTTATTTATAAGATGTCGTTAGCATTTATATTTATGATAAAATTATTTTTTTTAAAAAAATGCGAAATATATAGTAACTTATGATCAATTTTTCGTAATATTGTATTGGATCTTTTTTTTTTTGAATGATGTAGCTATAAATTTAGCGTATTTTAACAAATTTTTAAAAAAATTTTATTGATGTGAAGTACTGTATATAAGCTTTTTTTTATTAAAATTTTCGTTATAAACTATAGTAAAAAATTTAATTATTATATTTTCTATTTTTTTAAAACTGTTTTCAGAAAATTTGCTTAGAATTTTGAATAAAACTAATGGATTGGATGTACCCATACTACCGGTAGTACAATGTACTACATTGTGACAGTTTTAAAGCTATTTATCTTCTAATTTAGCAAATTAATATGCTATTAAATACTTGTATAAAGTAACTTATATATGGGGCAACATATATTTAAAATTTAGTAGCCCTAAGTATTTTTTTAGATTTTTTAGAATTTTTTAAAAACTGGCTTTTTTTAGTCTTTTTACTAGTAAATTTTACTAGTAAACTTTAGTAAACTTTATATTAAAAACTAAGTTTAATTTTTTAAAAATTTAAACTTATATTATTTTTAATATATTAACTTAATCTTAATAAATTTTATTAATTCTAATTAAAGACTTATTTTAATAACTTTACTTAAAAATTTAAGTAAAATTTATTAATAAAATTTTTTTTTAAACTATAGTTAAAAACTAAAGACCTTATATGAAATGCTAAAAATAGTAATGATTTTCAACTAACAGCTTATAAATCCTTATAGTTAAAGCAATATTTTTACAATATAACTAATAATAAGCTTTTAAATATAACAAATTGTAAATATTTTTTATATATTTAAAATATTAGTTTATAAAATTTTTTGATAAATTTATTAGTATAATAATTTTCAATAGTGTACTACAGGTAGTACATCAGCTTTTGCAAAAATTACAAGTTAAAAAAAAATTTTTTTAGAAAAATTTTATTAATAATAATTTTAAAATAAAAATTTTCTGTAATATTATAGCAATTATTAGATTTTTCCATGCAAAAGTTTTTTAAAAATTAATTTTTTTGATTTTTTAAAGCCTTTAATAAATGTACTACTGGTAGTACAAAGATGTATATCCAATCCATTAATATTGTGATGATTTCATAGTGATTTTTTCAGTAATTCTATACTAGTTTTTAAAAAAAATAGTATAATAAAAGGAATAAAAGTATGATTTGTTTTGCTGTTCATAATTTTATCTAAAATTTTATATTCTTTTCATTAAAATATTTATACCACAGTACTGTTATTTATTCATGATGTTATCTAAAACTTTCTAAATATAGTACTATTTATTCATAATGTTATTTTATTTATAACTTCACTGTATTACTTGTAAAAAATAAAAAATTTGATTGTCAAATGGCATTGCTATTTAGTATTTTATTTACCTATCACATGACTTCACGGGACTTCACGGACATTAATGTCCGTGAAACTATATGATAATTTAAATAGTACATTGAATGGTATGTCAAATAGTGCTATTAGACATGCCAAATTTTTTATTTTTATCAATATATGTGATGTTATACTTCAATCACAGTGGCATGCAGTATACAAAAATTAAATTAAATAAATAAATCATTAAATCATTATGAATTTATTAATATAATATCACGAATAACAAATAAAAAATTATTAAAATCAACATTATAAATTACGTATATATATGCAATTAATATGCATAAATTAAATCAATCACTATAACTATTGCGAATTTATTTTAAATAACATCATGATTCTTTAATTATTTTTTACAAAAGTAATTTTTTACAAATTAATATACTAACAACATGCCAAATTCATGCCAAATTCATGAAAATAAAAGAAAATAAAAAATTGAAAGTAATAATATTCTACTAATGAGTAATATACTTATTTGATCCTAAATATAAGTAATAAATTTAAAAAATAATAAGATAATTAAATTAATTTGATTCTTTGTTTTTGTAAATGCATACTAAATTCGAAAGGACAAAATTTGAAATATTTTGGTTCTAAATATTTGTTATTGTTGATACATGCTGAATTCATTAAAATAAAATTTAAACAAAAAATAAATTAAAAATATACCTATTGCATGTCAATAATTCCAAGTATCTTTCGATAATTGTACAAAAAATTATAAAAGAAGTGACTGTAATATTAAATTGCTTTTAGATTCATATTATAGTAGCATAAATTTTTTTTATTTATATCTTAGCTGTTATATTAATTTTCTAAAAAATAAAAATAAAAATTATATTTTAATCGTTTATTTTTAAAAAAAAATGGAAAATCAAGAAATTTTTACAACAACACGTATCTTAGTTAAAACATATTGAGACATCTATTTTAACACCCAAGATACAGAAAAAGCTGTACAATTTTTCAAAAATCTTGGTATTTTTTCTCAGATTAATTTTTGTATTAAATGTAAAAGTTCTATGTATAAGTCAAAGGATCGTTCTTGTAAAGATAATTATAAATGGGCTTGTACTTCAAAAACTGCTTGCAGTGCTATGAAGAGTTTGAGGTTAGAAACTTGGTTAGAGCATTATAAACTAACTCTTGCACAAGTTGCAAAAATTATGTTTTGTTGGTCTTATAAATTACCTCAACAATTTGCCATTTGTGAATCTGGTGTTTTTGCTCAATCAATGGTAGATTGGTATAACTTCTACTGTGATGTATGCTGCATAGCACTAACAAATCAAATCTGAAAAAATTGGTGGTGAAGGTAAAATTGTAGAAATTGATAAGAGTAAATTTGGTAAATGTAAGCATAATAAAAGGAAAAGAGTAGAAGGGCAGTGGGTTTTTGGAGGATTGAAAGAGATTCAGATAATATATTTATAGTAGTAGTTACTGACTGTACAAAAAAAACATTAACAAAAATTTTAGAAAAATATGTAGAAAAGGGTACTATGATTTATAGTGATTGTTGGGTTGCTTACCAAACAGAAAATTTTGAAAAGCATGGCTAGAAATATGGAAAGGTCAACCACTCAAAACATTTTAATAACCCTGAAACTGGTGTTCATACAAATATGATTGAGTCAACTTGGCGTGCAGTAAAAACATCTCTTCCACGATATGGTACTGTTAAAGACCTATAGGATACTTATTTTTTAGAATATATGTGGAGACGACAATTTGCTAAAGATAATAATATCATATTTGACAAGTTAGTGGAGCATATAATATTATATAGTAAAAAATTAAAAAAGGTAGTTAGTATTTTTTTTTTAAATAAAGCAAATAAAATAAAATTCAAATAAATTCTTATATTTATTTTATAATAATTTTTAGATACCTCCACCTGAAAATTAAAATCAAAGATTGTATTTTTATTAATTATTGCTTCTTTGAAAAAAATAAATTTTATTAGTATAAATTACACTTATATAAACAATAATAATAATAAATAATAAATTGTTATTACATATATTAAAAAGCTACAGTTATAAAAAAAAAAAGCTTTAATTCATTTTATAATACCTCTCTTAGATCATCATTCGAAGAATTCTAACTATAATAATAATATTTAAAGAAAGAAATTAGTAATTGTTTTCAAAAAATAAAAATAAAGCTCCAGAAGATCTATATTTGCTTAAAACACTTAAAAGTTCTATATTTTGCTCAATTCAAATATAATAATAAGATCCCAAAAAAAAAAAATATATTTGTATTGTACTCAAAAAAGTAAAAATTAAAAAAAGAAAAAGCTATTTACTTATCCTTCTTTAACCGTCACTTTAACTAAAAGATATAAGCCATCAATTTTAAAATCTAGCTAGAGAAATCTATTAATCATAGTGCTGCAAGATTCTAAGTATTATTCAAACACTATATACTACGATAAGTAACCTGTTTAAATTGAAAAACACAGCTAAATTAAGTTCCTGAGAAACTGATCTAAAAAAAATAAAGGCTTGGTAATAGTTCAAAAAACAGAACATATAAAAAAACAAAAGATGCAAGAAAAAAAAAACTAAGCTTTACTACACCCATTCTGAATCTCATTCAAATCTCCTAGTAGTGTTTCAAAACAGCAGAAGAAATATAAAGTTATATTAAAATGAAACAGCTTAAACATATAATAAAATATAGACAAAAAAAAAGTACTAAACTTTATCTCTCAATTTAAAATCCCAACGTTCTCTCTAATATTGTAGTAATAAAATGCTTAGATCCTGGAAGATTCAATTTTAGATGCATTATAGTTACACAAGCCTAATGATATATCATATGTTATGTGATTGATATATTATCTGATTTTGTATATATTTTTAACCAATTAAAATTAATATGTGATGATAAAGAGGGTAATAATTCATAATAATCACTGGGTTACTTGTTCTTTAAGTGTCCCGATAAATCATTTTATTAAGCTACGATAAATAAATTAATTTCACCATGTCACATGACTCGAATGATCAACATAAGGCCATTTACTTCTAACAGTAGTGTTAGGGTTAGGTGATAGTATTTTTAGGCCAAATTTAGTGTAGTAAGGCAAGACCAAGAGAAGATTGAAGATTAAGGACCAGTGATATCTTCGTGATAATCACATCACATGATTAAGTGTACGGCCTACGTTAGGGTTAGTGTGATAGGTTAGTTTAGGCTAATTTGTTTAGTGCTAGTAAACAATGACGTAGTTGCATGATTTCATGTGATGTGATTATCACGAAGATATCACTGGGCTCCTTGATCTTCAAGTGTCCCGAGACCAATTTGATTCAGTGGTTTACGTTACCCCCTCTCCCGCCTTCCCCCCTCACTATATACGCGGAAAATTTCAGAAATTTTTATAATATCGCGGATCATTTCAGAGAAAAGTTTTATAATAAACTCCCTCCAGTCCCCCTTTTTTTGTGAGTAGGATGTAATGTAAACCATTATTTCACATAATGCGATAATCGCAGGGTATATTTTTTACTTAAGAATTTGGGAAGATTGAAGAACAAGTACTCAGTGATATCTTTATGATAATCACATAACCTAATTAAGTGTTTGGCTTACGTTAATTTAGGCTAATTTATTTAGTGCTAGTAAACAAATGACGTAATTGCATGATTTCACGGAATGTGATGATCACTGGGGTACTTGTTCTTCAAGTGTTCCCATACTCTAAAGTATTGCCAGCATGTGTATGCGTTTTGTTTAGAGATGGCAAATGTTTTAAAACACGATCTTAAAAATCATGTTTGTTTGATCTAAATATATTAAAGAATGTTTTATATTATGACGTACTTATGATTCGATTGCGTAATTTATGATTACAAAATTAAAAAAAAAACAATCGAATTAAAATTCTTCAAAACAATTTTTCTTGTTTGTGAAAGATCCTCGTCAAAAGAAGTCTGTTTAAGCCTTACAAAAGCTGCTGAACCTGATCGAACAACACCTCGCCAAAAGTGTAATTTTGCAAAGAAGACTGTGTTGATTTAGTTGACCAATTAAAAGGTCATTCGTTAAAATGTAAAAAAAATCAAAAAACAGGTTTCTGGTTCTTCAAATAATTCATTCGAAAAACTTATTACATAGTGGCAATATTGTAAGCCTTGGACTTTCAATACCAATTAATATAAAACTATATAATATAGAATGAAAGGTTGTATTAGCCGACAAACAAATTTAGCATTTAAAGAATTATAGTGATCGACAGCTTTGATAAAGATCAAAGCGAACAAATATATTAATTTTTTGGGTAAATCTATTTGTCGCCGGCGGTGACAGTCACCGGATTTGATCAACCAATAAAATTGCAAGTTTATAATTTCGGAAAATTAGCTCGTACCCCAGCTGACGACCCATAATCGACCAATCAAATTTGATCACGGCATTTTTTTTATTAAGTTTTTTTTTTTAATACTATAATAACAAACTCGTGCTATTATTTATTAAGAAGAAAAAAAATGCTAATGCAAGCGTAACTACAAAACCTTCACACGCAAAACAAACATCTAATTCACAACCTAATCCATGCAACACTAATTCGCGCAATTAATCCACAAATCCACTACAAACAACGCATTAAACGAAATCACACATGGAAGAAGAACAGCGACTCCAACGATGGATTATACTGAAAAAAAGAGGCAACAGTGGTATCAAAAAAAAAAAAAAAAGAACATAACGGTTCATACACCGACTTCAACAACGAAAGAAAAACGGCGACTTCAACGACGGTTTCATACTGAGAAAAAAAAGAAAAGAGGTGTTAGTAATATCAAAAAAAAAACAAAGCACGACTCATACACCGACTCCAACAACGAAATCACACCTGGAAGAAGAACGACGCAACTCCAACGATGGTTTCATACTGGAAGAAAAGAGGAGTTAGTAATACAAAAAAAAACAAAAAAAAACGCAATGCTCATACAACAACAAATTCACACATGGAAGAAGAACAGCGACCCCAATGATGGTTTCAAAAAAGAAAAGACATTAGTAATATCAAAAAAAAGAACAACATAACGACTCATACACCGACTAATCACACCTGGAAGAAGAACGGCGACTCTAATGACGGACTCATACTGGAAGAGGAGTTAGTAATATCAAAAAAAAAGGAAAAAGAAAACAACGTAACGACTCATACACGATTCCAACGATGACAGTAACTTCAATAGCGATTCCAACGACGAAATCATACCTGGAAGAAGGAATAGTATAGAAAAAAAAGCAACACGAAGGATTTAAATAAACTTATACCGACTCTAACGATGACGAAACTCCAACAATGAAGACTCCAACGACGAAGACTCCAATGACGAAGACTCCAACGATGAAGACTCCAACGACGAAGACTCCAACGATGAAAACTCCAACGACGAAGACTCCACGAAAACTCAAAAAACTCCAACGACGAAGACTCCAATAGTGACAACTCCAATGACGAAATAACAACTATATAAAAGAAGAGTTAGTGAATAAAGCAACGCAAAGATTTAAAAAGGCATTCGTACTGTCCAAGAAAAAGCTTCCTTACCCGGTGTTCAAAAAATCAGAAACCTGCGAAAGTATTACAGTATTAGTACGAAGAAAAATCAAAACAAATAAACAAAAAAAAAAAACTTATCTAGATCGACCCCTGATCCGGACCAGGTGACTGTCACCTGCGGCGACAAACACATTTTTTTATTATTTTACGTAATATTTGATAAATTCAAAATTATAGCAATGTCTTTTTAAAAAAATTCTCAGCTGAAAATTAAAATTAATTAATCAAAAGCAATATTTTCAGTTTTAGCAAAATTTTATCTCAGACTTCGATGGTTTAAAAAAAGTTTATACCAATAAAAAACGTTTAAAAAACTGTTTAACCCGTTTTTTTCCATCCCTAGTTTTGTTACAATATTTTCCATGCATTTGATTGTTTTGGCACCTTGAATTGTTGATTTACTTCAGAAAATTTATTCGAGATTGTTTTTTAATTTGTCGTGATTATTTATTCGAAATTTATTTTTCATTCTATTGTAGTATTTTAACGTAATGATTAATTTTTCCTGTGTTTCTTATTTTTGCATTTGTCTAATTCTTCAAATTATCACTTACCTTCCATAATTCTATCATCATAGCTATGTTAATCTTATTTAGTAGTATTAGGCATTATAACGCATTGTTAGGACTTAATTCATGCAACCACGAATACGTGATAGTTGCAGCGAATATGTGATTACACAATTTGTAAACATAACGGCTTGAAAAAAAATATGAATCTACAGTGTAAGCCCTACGTAAAATTAAAATGTATATAAAGGTATGCCCTCGCCCTTAGTTGAAAAGAAACACACACTCTCAAAATTCCTCTCTAAATAAAGATAACATAACATAAATATCTAATAAATCATGAATATCTAAATATCACAATTTACTGCCGAATTCATGTGACTCTCTAACGTTAACCATTGGAGTTAACTTGGCATAACAAGTACCAAGCTCTCCCTTACGATGGTTACATTTAGTGCTAATTATATTAGCCTTTTACGCCACATAAACCTCAAAATTATAAATAATTATAATTTATTTTAAATAATCATGGCTTAACATAATATGCTGCCCCAAATCAATATGGTTGCTCTCCCACAGCAGTCTAATCCTGTTAACCCTGTCCACAGCCAGTTAGGGTTAGTATGAGAGTTAGATTAGCGTTAGGTAACAGGAGCGAAGCCGGAGGCGTTAGTTCAACAATCTAACCTGATCAACCCACCTAAGCAGCTCAACCCGCCCCAGCAACCTAATCCACCCAGCCACTTTAACAGCCTAATTCTATTGATAATTTGGCAGCTTAAATCGGCATGCTAATTTAGCAATGCAAATAACCACCAGCTCCTCAAACTAATTACATGCACTAAAGCTGTTAATAATAATAATTATTATAATAATATTTTGAATAATGTTCCTAAAAATCAACAACAAGCTCTTCAAACTCTTCCAGCCATACCTGCTAATTTAATCCTTTTAAAAACCAAAGTAATTTCAATAACTAGACCAGTCAATAATCTGAATAACCAACATACATTTGTCTGTATTCTCATTGAAGACATTTTATTATTCACCACTAGGTTATATGAAGATAAGTATCTTACTCATTTCACTTATCACCATAAACATCATAAAAAGAAATTGAAGATCTAAAGTTAGAAAAGAAAAGCTATTAGAAAAACTATTAGAAAATTATTAGAAAAGAGAGATAGATAATCAAATTAAAAAAGATTGCAGATAACCTCTTTAAAGTTTTCTTGCCAAACCTAGATTTACTCATATAATAAGAAGAAAGGTTCCAAAGGATGAGATACCCCAGATTTCTTTATTGGTACTCATTCATTCTATGACTAACTTTAGAGATAAGCCAGCCAATATTACAATTGGCTAACTTCTTTGTGTTGTCTTTTTTATGTATATAGAATAATTAAAAGTCTTCATAAAATGAAAAATCTTATTAAAAGAAATATAAAAGCTAGCATTAGCATAACCTCTAGTAATAAATCAACGGCCCTTTATTGCGATGCTATTATCCTTGGGAAACCTATACCCCTAAGAGTAGACAGTGGTTTATCTGGCAGCGTTATCTCCTCTATCTATTATGAAACCTTTGGTATCAAATTAAAATGAACTTTTACCATCAACATGGTAAATGTCCATAGAAAATAAATAAGCTCTGGTTAAAATCTCTAATTTTCTTTTCAATGTTACTAACTCCCATAATGCTATAGTTGGGAAAATTTTGTTATCCAAAGTTCAGGCAAATAACTTCTGAAATGTCTCCTACCTGGAATGGTAAGAAAATCATAATCTAAAAAATTTACTCCCAAACCCTAGATAGGACCATCCAGCAAAAGTTCGAAACTTAAATAAAATGATGGTGAAGAAATAGAAGTTGAAGCAAGTAATTGATGAGAAGTACGACGAAGAGGAATTAGAAGACAGTGTCTATAATTACTCCTGTATGGAAGAGAAATCAAGATTACTTATCTGAAGAGCCAGAATTAGCAATATCCTTAAAACAAATCCTTTTGAAGATCTTGAACTTTATACCTCTCTACTTAAGTCCCAAATGAGTGGTTCTTTTATGCCCTCTGTTAGCCAGACCTTAACTTCTATTATCACCCTACCCTTCAGATAACCATTACAGTACTGTACCTTCGATCTCCGAGCCAAGAATATTTTATTTATGATATTGTTTTAATAATTTTCGCATTTTTTTTTTCGTTGTGAAACTTGAATTGTACTAAGTATGTGAAGACGTTGCAAATGAGTTTCGGTCAATATTTGTATATGATAACTTTTGAATCTCAAGTTAATATATCAAAATGAAAATTGCTAAATTACTCAACTAATTTTATAATTACGTTATTCAAATATCAAATGTCTATATTTAGGAAATGCCCGCCCTCCATTTTTAGCGCAAGAAGATGTCTAGATTATTAATATGTTTATTATTAGTGCTGTATATACAGTCAACTCTTGATATAACGAAATGATGGTTCTGAAAGAAAAAAGTTCATTATAGAAAATTACTATGTTTTCTTAAGAAACCATAGCTCTTTTTTTTTTTTTATACCGAACCATTATGAAATTTTAAATATTATATCCAGAGTTCGTTCGTTATAAAGATATTCATTGTATCCAGAGTTGACTGTATTGTAATTTTATTTATTATTGCTTGCCAATTCATAATTTGTATTTGATTTAATTTAAACGTTTACGAATAGATGCTTAAGAGGTTTATGAATTTAAATAAACACACTAACATAACTTTATTGTTTATTGTTATAAGTTATAGCGAAGGAGTAATATTAACTGTATTAATTGTCAACCAGACATAGTTTTTAAATGAATACTAAAAACGTTTTACATTTCAAAAAAAAAAAATCTTCATTATACGACATTCTGCGAAACTATCTATTTCCATTATTCTTGGTGCTTCTTAATTTTGATCGCCTTAAGTTATCTATATATTGCTGTTATTAATGAATCAATGTTAAACGGGTTTGATAACTTAAGTTAGAACGTTTCATCATATTAGTTTTGCTGTTTCCAATGATCGAGAATAAATTGACAAGTAACTAGGAAAATGATTCTCAAATGTAGAGCAAATTCTTTTTTTTTTTTATAGTCAGAAACGGTTTGATAATTTCATCCTTTACACGAATTATTCGTTATTGTTTTTGCTTCTCAAATTCCACTGTCCCTATTGATATTATTTCTACTTTGTCACCCAATGATCGATGATAGATATTATATGTCGCGGCTGATGCTGAAATTTGGACCTATTTTAGGTATGCTAAATAAAATGATATACATTGAGATATTGTGTACACTCAAGAACATGAAAATGAAAAGCTGTAAAAGTCGAATTTTTTATTATTATTTTTTTTTGTTACTATTTAGGTAATATAATATGCACATACGCCATCATACCATATAGGAATTTTGTCGTTGCTTTTGATCTTACTTTATAGAGATTTTCTGATCAACAATCGTGCGATGCCTAAGTATGGTGAAATCTAAATTTATTTTGATAATGAGATTTTTTCCTTTTGTTTTTAGTTAGAATTAACCTAAATCTGATAAATTATTGTGAAAACTCTATTGTTTCTTTTTTCTGTCATATTTGGCTTAATTAAATGCACAAACACGTACGTACGTACATACGAATAAGCGTTAGCCTGCCTGTTATTCTTAAACGCGGATGCATAAAAATACACTTTTCAACGAGTATAAAAGATCTCAGTATTGCTCTTACAATTGTTGCAAACTATTTAATATTTCTGCAAATTTAAAAAATACAATGTTACCAAAATATTATTTTTTGTTGGTTATCGCTTTGATTTTCATTTCAACTACAATGGCTAGACCGCTTCCTGCAAAGCGTGATCGTAAGTAAAGTTTTATTGCTTACAAAATTGTCTGATATACTTTATTCGTAAGACTTATAAAAAAATTAATTATAAGCTATATTAGCTTCAGGTAAATTTATTATATAAATTTATTTTTTTTAAAGCTTATTTCATATAAAAAAAATCATATTGATCTTATATTGAATTAAATCTCCAGCAACCTGTATGTATATTCAAAACAATTACCGTTTAACTTAAGGATCAATTTTATATGAGACAACCTTTAGGTTCAAATAATTATTTGCACGATTTGGACCAATTTAACCGGCCCATTTTTAAATTTCCTTATTTGAGGAACCGTTAAAGCCAGGTCCATAATGAGATTTTCTGTTGCGAGTTTTTGTTTATATGGATTATCTGAACGAAGCCCGGCAAATAAAAAGGTATAAATGCGAAAAATACAAGAAAACGAATGTCTAAATATCTTGGTTCATTAAGAAAAAATGACATAGGGCGATTTATTTATAAGGACCTCTAAACTTGGCTCACACGGGCCTTAACCTTAACGTTAATTAAATTTCGTGACGGCACCTGGCTTTAAAGGCTCTCCTTATTTGAAAGATCCAGTTTGATTAGCAAATTAAATTGCGATAAAATGTCTAAACGTATTTTGGGCTGCAAACAATTTCTTTCTAAACTTGCCCTACTGGTAATCATTGCTTCACCTTAGATACACTTCCAAATAAGGAATTTTAGAAATTTTGATCTTAAGTTACCTATATTTTTTAATATGGTAAAGATTACATTTTAACTAACATTACATTTCCAATTGAATTAATCTAAATGGTAGCTTGTAAGTACATTCTTTGTTCTTTATTTAAAGTTGTCATATTTATGAATCAATATTTATGCTAATTTATTAAACAAATTTTTTAAATATACGTAATTATATTTACTAGCTAGTAAGTTCATTATATAATTCAATGTTTATTCTTTATTAGATTTATTTTCTTATCTTAATAGCTTTATAATTTAAAAACCTTTATTTTGTTTTCAAAATTCTAGCTGGTAAGTTGTTATATATATTACCATTTACACTAGTTTTTTTTTGATTTGAATAACATTTTACGTTTTTATAAAAATTCTACATTATAATAGAAGGCTTAATAGCAAAACGTATGGACAGTAAGTGAAATTTCTTTTAATTTTTCATATTTTGTTTTAGTGATGACTTACTAATATATTTATCTCTATTTGATCATTGTATTAGTGATTGAAGAGAATGAATTTTGAGGATTGATAAGTTGCCTTTGAAACTTAGGTCGCGAGCATGAATTTTTCAACAGTGAATACAAATGTTATTTATTAATAATATATTTTATTTGTTGGTTTTTTTTTTTAAACAAAAAAAAAGTCTAAAAGGAAAATAATTACAAATTTTACAAGATAAAGCTTCGTTATCAATTAATTTTTAGAGAATAAGATCTAAAATTTTAATTTATTAGGTCAATTTCAATTGCCATGTAAACTTTTGTTTATTATTTATCATAATTTAAGAATTATTTATCTTTAAACAATATATAACTTTCATTTCATTGAATTTAATAAATCATTATACATTATTGTAATCTATAATAATCCATATAAGCTAATATTATGTCATTTAGAATTCTAAATTACCAATTTAAACTTCAAGCGAATCTTACAGATATCATTTAGGTTGTCAGATTATATGGAAAATCAATAAAGTCATATCAAATTAAACTATTTTTTTATAAAGTTTAAATTAAGATACAAAAATACTTTCAATTTGATATATTTATCTGCAAATCCTATTTGTCAACTTTGAGAAGATAAAGAGACAACTATTTAATCTAATCAGAAACGATAAAATATTTCTTTATTATAATTTAAAATTATGTAGAATTATTAGATAAAACAAAATCAGAGTGGTGAAATTATTTCGCCACTATAGGAGAAATTGGAGATGAATTGGTAAAATTAATTTAATCATCATCTCTAGTTTTATATGAAAAAATTAAAATTTTTTGAAGTGATTTTTCACTTTTTTTAGGATTGGGCGGGAACTAATAATTAAAGAATATGTGGATTTTTACAGGACTCATTTTCAAATCGAAGCCTCAAACTTCAGAATCAGTCGCGACAATTAAATGAATTTGAACAATGTCTTGTGGTCACAAAAGATATGTCTTCAAAAAAGTCTTGATATTATCCAAAATAAATCAACGATTAACAATAATTTGATTGCAGAATGTTCAAGATTTCTGCACAGGTTTATATAATCGACGTACAATTTATAAATTTTATCACAAAATTTGCAGAACTAATTTTATATGGACTGTATCGGTCAAAATTACAAGGATGGGACTAGTTTTTGTGTACGCTACCTAAGTCTAAACTCAGAATTTATAGTTGAATGAATAAATGACATATCTTATACGTAACATTGAATAGAGAATTCTTATAAAAACGTATTTTATCTTGAGCGCAAAACTTTTTTTTTACATAACTTATTCATAGTCGTAATAATTGATGGTGAAGATTATTTATCTAGCGTAACCTCAAGTGAAATTTCTCTGAGTTGCTCGAATAGTAATATTTTTACTATTTATTAGCGTTATTTTTCAGAATTATATTACTATGTATACGCATTGATGATATTAATAAAATACATATTCTGATTGCGGCTAGCTTTTTTTATATAATTCTTATAGTAAAAATTCGGTAAGTTTGACAAAACATTTCTATTTAGATGTTATAAAAAATTCGTTATATCTAGAATCGACTAAATTTTTGATTAATTCGATGGATTTGTCCGGATAATTTACAAGCGGATATCTAAAATTCGCAGCTATCTGAAAAATAAACCAAATGGGTAACCGTTATCCACCGGATCCAAGCTCTAGTTCTAGGCATAATTTCAACGTATGAACCACAAGTGACGAGGCTGCATGAACATGGTAATAATGTATATTATTTTTATGATATTATTTAGAACTTTAAAAACTAATAAAGGTCTCATTTAAGTAAAAAAAAAAATAATAATACTAAAAATAAAAATTATAATCAATCAAAATTTTTCTATTTGGCAGATACACCTACGAGCAACTAGAAATATGGGGTGTGGTCTATTAAAACAGCCCTTTTTTACATATAATTTATTTTGAGATAATTGAGTTTAATCATTTGTTTTGATTTTCGGACTGATCCGGGATTAATTTAATTTCCGATTTTGATTGGTTAAATTTAACAGGTGACTATCGGGCAATCTCGTGATGCGTTGGCCTTACATGTCCGTGAAATTTTTCTTTTAAATTATCTTGATTTTTTATTATGCAAATCGACTTTCATTTATAATTGAAAAATATCGATCATGTCAAAATTTATATAAATCTAATGAAAACTCATTTTTCAAAAATTGCAAAAAAGGGCTATATAAGACATTAATAATTATAATATTTAAATCAATAAATTAAATTGGTTAAGAATGATAGCTGAATAAATCTTAATAAATCTTAATAATTAATTTGTTATTTGATTAGGTTATCTTTAACATTAAAAGACGCTATGCTATGTAATGAAGCTGACATGACCTATGTATACATTATCCAGTGCTATTTATAAATTAATTAAAATGGATTTGGCGATAATAATAAGGCAATTCAAGAAGAAAGGCCTTCATTTAGTTTTCGTTGGCGTTTTACATACCAGCAAATCATAAATGTAATTAATAAAATTATAGATACAATAGGTAATACAATAATCAAAGGTGATAATGAAGTGTTTCTGTCAAATGTTGTTACCCATTTATAATTTAATGTATCATAAATGTAAACATGATGATTTAAAATTTCTAGATCATCTATAGTAAATTTTCCTGATATGATTGGTTTCATAAAAGTTAATCTTTTGCATTTTAAACCAATATTTAAATGCTAAATTGATTGTAATTACCGAATGCAATAATCATGAAATCGTCATACAGTATACAAGAATGACCTGTAAGTGATGGTGATGGTGTGGCGGTAGAATTATCCACGTATAATCTTTTCCATATAAATGTTTTTATGTCTAATGCTGCAAGTTCTGGTTTCGATATATTGGCAGATGTTGTTGTCGCACCTCCGTATATGATAATTTTTGAATCTCGAGCTAATAAACCGAATGAAAAGTTGTTAAGTTATCCAACTAAATTTATACAATCAAGTATTAAAGATAAAATATCTATACTTAAAACGGCAGAATGAAATGCACGCTTTCCAATATTGTCACCAGAAGCTATCTATATCATTAAGCATATTTATCAGTATACATTAATGATGTGCTCTTTATAATTTTTCATTATTGCTTACAATATTATACCAGCTTAGGGTGCTGGTATCGAATATTAGAATCTATTTAGATTAATTTTTGCTTGATTTAAACTTTTATGAGTAGATATTTAAAGGAATGTTAATACAAGAAACAAACCTCCTTCATGCTAACATAACTGTTACTATTAAAGTTAGGCATCGAACGACCACCAATGTATGTGATGTTTCCACTTTTATCTAAGGTAGCAGTATAACCAACTCGTGAAGTAGTAAGATTGATTGTTAACCATGACATTTTATTTATAAATAAAATACTCATTTTATTACAAATTAGACCAGAATAATTTTGCATTCCACCATACAAAAAAACTCTTCCAGTATTATCAGTGATGGATTGTAATCCACCACATACTGCAAAATTATCTATTCCTGTAATTTTTGGTACCTCCCAACTTGAATCGTTTAAATTGTATTTATATATTGCTGAACTATTTGGAGCAGCACCTTGTGTCATTGGGTCCACCATAACCCCACCAATTATAAGAACGGATGAATTATCAGGATAAACGTATGAAGTACTGAAAACATTTGCTAGAGGGCTTCCTGTTTCTTCTTTAACCCAACTAGGCGAATCAGTGTAGAACGATTTTGATAATTTAAGGTAGAACACTTCATTACTGTCATTATTGTTGCCTCCATTATTTTCAATTTCTCCACCAAAAAAATACCATCTGGAATTGTTAATTATGGCACTTGATTGTAGATATCGAGAAGCGGGAACAAATTGACAAATAACTAAGAGAATGGTCCCAAAATATAAAGTGAAAAACTGACAAAATATACTTTGAAGTTTCATATTAAAAAAAAGCTTTTGTAAAAAAAATATAAACTTTATTTTAAAATAGGTGTTAATTATTATAATATATCGCAACTAAGCTCAAACGTATTCAGGTCATCAAACATCATCTATTTATCGTTCTTTGTAAAATTATGCGACAAATAATATTTTGAATCCTATGAATTCTGCACATTACCATTGCTAAAACAATGGTAATATACAGAAATTGCGACAAGTGATTTTCATGAACCTTAAGAGTTTTGCATATTACCAATGATTTAATACAAAATTCATAGGATATTTGTCGCACTATTTTGCAAGGAGCGATTAAACAATAGTAAGAAGCAAAATTTTTCATAAGTTGGTACTACAGATGAACAAGTCCGGATTTTGACCATGCATCGATACGCGTGATAAGCACACAATGAGAATTACATTTTATTTTTTCTAAAACAGTACTTTGCTAACATTAGCTTTTTTTGATTATGATAACCATCGTGATTATCATTTCACGCAGTATAAACAAAACATATACTATGAACAACTTTTGTGGTTTTAATATTAGCAAAAAAAAAATGCTAATGCTAGTGCGTATAAAAATTCTTTTAGAATTTTTGTCATGAATAAGTGCGCATTTAGAGACGCAATCCAATAAAGATTTCAATTTTAATCAGAACGTTTTTTCATATAGTGACATATGGAAATGCTATACTAGGATATCTATTCCATGCATGCATGCTTGAGGATTATAAATATGTCTTTTTAATATAGCGGTACTATGCATTCTAATCTGTACCCTGTAATAATGTGTCCACGTGATTGATCGCCGTAGTTAGTTTTATAATAAAGGATAATGGAAGGATAAGTATTATTATTATTATACGCATCAACTATAACCAATATTTTGTGCAATCCTCCAACTTATAATAAAGTTATTCGGCATCATATGTATGTCCGTTCGAATTAAATCAAAAACGTAACCACTACATAATATAACTTAAACATTTCTGCTTAAAAATATTTTGGGTTTGATTCAATTTTACATACAAATATAGTTGAACCTGATCTTTCAAGCTGACGGTAACGTCAAAGGGAGTAAAGTCAGTAAGACAGTGGCGGGTTGACATTCACATGGGTGACCAGGATTCCAGCAAAGAAAGCCGGTACAATCAACTCCCAAAATCGATAGCGCAGCAGGTGATAGATCAATTGCCTATTTGAGACATCAGATGCGAATGTTTAATACGTATCGATAGTGGCATATATGGAAATACTATATTTGGACATATATGCATTGCGTACTTGAGGATTACAAATATATCATTGAGTGACCTTTATTGAAGTGTTATACTAGGGCGTCTATTTCCATGCACTGCATGCTTGAGGATTATAAATATTACATCATTGATTAATCTATATGGAAATGCTATACTAAGACACTTTATTTCCATGCACTGCGACTTAAAGATTACAAAAAAAATTGATCAATATTGTGATCTATATTAAAATGCTATACTAGGCCATCTATTTCCATGTAATGCATACTTGAGGATTATAAAAAAAATCATTTAATTAAAAATCTATTTTCTGGAGTTTCAGTATAAAGAGCTCCGTAGCGCCTGTTCCATAAGATAACGATATTAATAACGATAGGATTATTATAGTAATCTCTTATCGTTATATCAAATTTTACGGATGATTAATGAATAGTACCCAGATCAGTATGTGAAAAATCGGAATTGAAGTTTCCGCCAATTCCTAATAGATATGTATAACCGTTATCGTACAGCCATATGCAATATCCAGATTTAGCATTATGCCAGTTTTAAGACCTCTAGACCACGGTATAGTAATATTGTACATGGTTAAATTCATATTATAGAAAGTATAAAAATTAAAACATCTAATTTACAATTTATAATATTGATTTATAAAAGATCCACACCCGAGTCTAGTGCCTGATGGGCCTATGATCTTTATATTGCCATTTTCGGTACCAGGGTATTTTACTAATACAGCAGCACGTAGAAATTAAAATTCTGTTGAACCTCCCCAAACCGATATGCATGGTGGACAGATTTTGTATCAGTATTGAGAGGTTATCGGATTTGAAACTATTAGATTTATATAACGGAATCGGATTGGTAGACTAATTTTCTATCAGATTTGACAGGTTATCGGTTTTGAGAGGATCGTTTTTGGGAGGTTCAACAGACCAATTTTATCAGACGTAGAGTTTAGAACCGGTTATCGTAATTGAATTTTAACCGGGTTAAGCTGGTTATAAAATATAACCGAGCTAGAATCTGATTAATCGCTTTTTATTATAATCAATTCTACCCGATTAATCGGTTTTATAATATCGGAATTGGCCTATATTAAGGCCCATATATTTTAACAATGCGATTGTAAAACTGACCCCAATTATCAGCTATTATGGATTCTGCAATTGTTAAATCCAGTGACCTTGATTTAGATCCATTCCGCAAACCCGTCGATATGTTATAACAGGTTGTATGCTATTAATTATTTTTCTGAAAATATTCACAGAATGCAAGTGAATATTTCACGAAGCTTTCTTTTTTTTAAAAAAAATGGTAACATTATGGTAAACCCAGTTTCAATTGATTATAATGACACAAAATTAAAATTTTGGTTTATAATTCTAAATAACAGATAAAGGGTGACACATCGAATTTACAGCTATTTCCATTATTTTTGGGACATATGAATAAGTTACCGAATCGTAATCAATAAGTTACTAACGTCAGAAACATTGTTTCGGGCATCAACAATTTTTCAAATGTTCGAAACATAATGGAAACAGTTGTAAGGTTTCCTTTGAATTACATGAAATTATTACAACCAACTTGATATTTACGGAAGTTAACACTTACTATAGTGAACTGATATTAGATTTAAACACTCATTTCACAGATATACATATGTATACATACTGTATAATAACCCATATGTACTTTCGTATTCTAATATTCCTACAACTGTTTACAAATTTCCACAGATCATTGTAGAAAGGGTTTTTGGGGACGTAGAGCATTTTCACTTAGAGTATCGCATATTTAATTTTCAATTATTATTGCTCGTCATGTGCACCTTCCTCGCACATAACAGTCGTGACCACCGTTCTTATACCTAAAGCCACGTCCTTCCAAGTGCTCATTCAACAAATATATCAGTGTCTAACAACGTAATAATATGGATAGGGTCGCCGAACAAGCCGCAGGAGGTCACGTGAGCAGACTTTTCGAGAATCGTTACTCGCAATAATGTACCGCCTTGTGACTCCGTTCACTAGTGGAACAAAAGTTAATAAAACTGGTTAATGAAGATACAATCGGTCCAACCTCTAATCAGACGATTTCGTGTTATTAAAGGTCTAATTTGTATTATTAAATGTTTACAAAAAGTCTAGTTTTATAACAATGCAATGTTGTTAGGCCTTGGGTTATTATATTGAGTTATCTTAAACTGTTAGACTGAGTCACTGTATTGAGGCATCTTAGTTGTTGTGACGGATTAAAATGAAATGTGCAATAGCGTCAAATAGACAAGCAACTGAAAATATAAATTTTTTTGGATGAATTTTTTTAGGGTTAGAATAGAATTTATAATAAACAAGTATAAGTGGGTTTAGTGGGTCAAATAGAAATCCTAATTTTATTTTATCTGGTTTCTTATGATCCACAACACCCAATAATCTAAATTATATAGAATAGAGGATTATAAATCTTATAGTCTGTGCATATTTTCTGATAGATCACGAAATTCCATAAAATTTTATGATGTTCGAATATTCGGTGACATCATATAATATTCTAAACTGCTATATAAAATAATTATGGAGTTTATGTGATCTATAAAAATAAAAATAAAATATTGTCCATCCTGTCATATATGATACAGTATTCTGATACACTTTAAATTATAATAACTTAAAATTTTATATTAATTAATAATCAAATAAATATATATAATATTTAAAATTTTATAGAACATATTTTTTAAAAAAAATTAATTAATTTTTAATTAACATTTTTAAAAAACATTAAAAAATTAAAGTTGTTCATTTTTTTTAAAAAAAATAAACAAAAAAAAAGATATTTTTTTAAGTATTTTAATCAAAATTAAGTATTTTTTTTGCACCGCTATGCAAGTAACCTATAGGAAAAAACCTGTAAATTTTTAAATAAGATTATAATGTAGCAGAGAAGTTATGAAATTAAATAAATTAACAATTATTATATAAAATTCTTATTTTAATTATGAATTATAATCAAATTAACCGGTGGTGATCGTCACCACCCCTAGATATATTTAGGGTTAGGGTTAGAAATTAGAGAATTATTTTTTTTTTATATAAAATAATATAGAGCTACTATAAGGGCCCGATAGGGCCCGATCTTAGTTCTCGTGAGGTTTTTGGGGGTCCTGAACATTTTTACTTAGAGGACCCGATCCCGTTTACTTAGTACATTTTTGAGATACAGGCACCCTGGTGATGATCACCACCGGTTAGAGTTAGATTAATTCTTTAATTATACTGTATAAATTTATAGAAATCTTTAAAAATTCATAATTTTTGATCTACTAACTCAGATTTGATGATTTAATTACTAAAATAACCCTCTCGATAAGAGAATTATATGAATCTAAAATCATAAAAATCTTGCAAAAATCTTCTTATGTGATCACAATATCAGTAAAGATTTATATTATATCAATAATATAAAATAAATCTTTACTGATATTATGATCACGTGAACAGATTTTTTGTAATTTTGAAAAAGTTATGAAGTTTTAGGACTAAGGTGCAGTTTTAAGATAGAGAGGGTTTTTATATAACATAGATTAGATATTAGGACACGATCTTAGTTCTCGTGAGGTTTTCAGGGTCTTGAACATTTTTACTTAAAGTATCCGATCCTGTTTACTTAGATATAGCACCCTGGTAAATCTCACCTCCGGTGAGCGTTAAAATACTCCATTTTCAAATTTTTAATTTTAAATTGAATTAATTAAATATAATATTAATTATAAATTTTTTATATTAATATGTAGTGTATCGAAAGAAAAAAAAACTTCTGTCATTAAATCTTTAAACTTTTTCTCATTAAGTTCCACATGTTACTTAACACTTTTTATTGCGTAATTTTCTTATTCGAAAGTGAATAAGTACACAGTCGCAAACTCTCCTTTTCTAATACATTTGAGGTTTTTGCATGTTTCTGAAAATCAAATTTTTTATATCACTTATCTCTTTCAAATATGATCTAGTTATTCCAAGGATATAAGACTAGAAAAAAGATTATACGAAGAAGCTGCATTTCTGCATGTAATAACTTGGGAAATTACTGCCAGTTTGGAAAAGGAACCAAAATAACGAAGAAAAAGAATTTCAATAGTGCAAGTTTTTTTTAGTCAATATATATATAATTATTCTCTCTGACTACAAGATATTTATTAACCAATTAAATTAATTTATTTAATTAAAGTTTTCTTTTTTAAATGCAAGATATTTTTTTAACTTGTTAAATTGAATTTAAAGAGAATTAATTATATATTAGTCTAATTTTCTTTAATTTCAAGTTCACTCTAACTGCAAAATATTTTGCTGGCTCATTGACTTGCACTTAAAGAGAGTTGATCATACCTAGTGTTTGCCATGTTGTACAGATATTGAATTTACGCATTTTTAAGAGGATCCGCATTATTTCATCGACAGCTTTATTTTACAGACAATTTACAGATAAGCTTTTTTTACCGACGATTAATTCATTTCGCCGACAGTTTATTCCACCGGCAGCTCATTTCACTGGCAAGTTTTTTTTTATAAATTTCACTAACCTTAACTCTAGCTCTAAACCTCTCCCTAATGACAATGGCCTGAATTACGTTGTCGGTGAAAAGTGCTTTCGGTTAAATGAACTTGTCTATTAATTAATCGGCGGTAAAATAGGCTTAATTGTTTGTAAATTAATTGTCTGCAAAATAAGCTTTAAGGATGTGGTTGTCTGCGAAATAATACAGATCCGTTTTGAGTGAGTTTTCAAACCAAACTGTTAAACACACCATTGACTGTTATTGGTGTATAATTATATAATAAATTTTGTAATAGGAAATTAAATAATTTGAGATTTGGTGAAATATATTATTGTTTAAAAATTTTGGGTTATCGATATTGAACAAATTTAATTTAAAATTATCTAAAGTATTTTTATTGTTATTTTCAAGTTGTTAAATATATCTGATATATTGTTCTCATTCTAATAAATGAAAAGTTATATGTATACTCAAAACAATATTGCCAATAGCTACTAGCAAAGAATTTTTTTTTAACTGAAAAATGATAATTTTAGCTATTGGAATATTTATTTTTAAAATATAAAATTGCTTTTTTTATTTCTTTTTCAACGAATTAAATATCTTTTCAAACTCTAATTTATTCAATGGTTTTTATATCTCAACAACAGTTCAATTCAAGAAGAAAGGCCTTCATTTTGTTTTCGTTGGCGTTTTAAGCACCAACAAATCATTAATAAAACCAATAAAAATGCTAAAATAGGTAATACAATAATCAAAGGAGGTACTGGAGTGTCTCTTTCAAGTGTTTTTACCCATTTATAGTTTAATGTATCAAAAATGTAAACATGTTTATTTAAAAGTACTAGGCTTTCTCCAGTAAGTCTACCTGGAATAATAATTGATGATTGATTTCATAAATATTAATATTTTAGCATCTAAAACTATTTAAATGTTAAATTTATTATAATTACCGAATGCAATAATCATAAAATCGTCGTACAATATACAGGAATGACTTGTGAGTGATGGTACTGGTGTAGCACTAGAATTATCCACATATAAACTTTTCCATGTAAATGTTTTTGTATCCAATATTGCAAGTTCTGGTTTCGTTATATTAGCAAATGCTGTTGTCGCACCTCCGTATATGATAATTTTTGAATCTTGAGCTAATAAGCCAAATGCAAAATAGTTAAGTTACCAGCTAAATTCATTTAATCACAGTATTTAAAGTTGAAATATCTGTACTTAAAACAGCCGAATGAAATGCGCGCTCTCCAATATTGTCACCTGAGGCTGTCTACATCATTAAGCATATTTATTAGTATGTATAAATGATTATTTTTTATAATTTTTTACTATTGCTTACAATGTTATGCCAGCTTAGGGATTTAGTATCGAATATCAGAATCTATATTTGGATTAATTAGTTTAATTTTAACATTCATAAATAGATATTTAAGGGATATGTGAATAAATAAACATACCTCATTCATGCTAACATAACTATCATCGTCAAAATTAGACATCGAACGACCACCAATATATGTGATATTTCCACTTTTATCTATGGTAGCAGCATAACCAAATCGTGAAGTAGTAATATTGTTTGTTATCCATGACATATTATTTGTATATAAAATACTCATTTTATTACAAATTGGGCCAGGAATATCTAGCATCCCGCCGTATAAAAAAATTCTTCCAGTATTATCAGCCATGGATTGTAATCCACCACAATGAGCAAAATCATCTATTCCCGTAATTTTTGGTACCTCCCAACTTGAATCATTTAAATTGTATTTGTATATTGCTGAACTATTTGGAAGAACATCGTGTGTCGTTTGGTTCGCCATAACCCCGCCAATTATGAGAATAGATGAATTATTAGGATAAACGTATGATGTGCTAAAAACATTTGCTAGAGGGCTTCCTGTTTCATCTTTATGCCATTCAAGCGAATCAGTGCTGAATGATTTTGATAATTTAAGGTAAAATACTTCATTAATGTCATTAATGTCACTAATGTCATCACTGTCGACTCCGTGATTCCTAATTCTTCCACCAAAGAAATACCATCTGGAATTGTTAATTATGGCACTTGTTTGTAGATGACGAGAGACGGGAACAAATTGACAAGTAACTAAGAGAATAGTCCCCAGGTATAATGTGAAAAACCGACAAAGCAGATTTTGAAGCCTCATGTTAAAAATTTTTTGTAAAAAATATATAAAAATAGGTGATGATTGTGATTATATATCATAACTAGGCTCAGGTCATAAAGACATTATCTATTTATAACAATAAGATTTTTTTTTTCATCATTAATAACGATAATATTAGAAATGAACAAACGCGTTATGTCATTGATATGCATAATAAGCACGGTGCGTATATTTTATGATTAGTTTAATATCTTTTTATAGTAACGTAGTACAAGCGCATCATGAAGGGCTTAATGTCAGTGAGTACATGCCTAAAGATGGACCTGATTGCGAATTCATGCAAAATTAGGACATATTTATATTTAAGCCGGAGTTAATGGTGCCATGCGGGATTTAAAAATAGAAATGAAAAGATCCCAGAATATTTAGAAAAGGAAATGAAAGGTATAAAAGATGAGCAAGTCGGAATAAAAATATCCAATGTTTACGAAGATAAAAATACGTAGTTGAATTTATTTCAGGATTACTAGACAATAAATTATCATTATTTGAATCAAAATAGTAGTTTGTATAATGTATGAATTTAACTATCCCATTTGATACAATTTTGGTATATAAAACATATACATATACACCTTTCTTTCTCTCTTTTGAGAGAGAGGAATGTAATGAATCAAATTGGTCTGGTTATTTGATAAAATTTTTATTATAATTGCATCATATCGATATGCATTTATATGTTATGCGCGTTAATGCGCATCCATGCGCATATTATTATAAATTGCGTTTTTTTCCCATCCTAATACATACGTAAAAAGAGCAGCGTATAGACAAGTAAAACTATAGATAACTTTGATTATTTAATATAAACAAAAATATGCCTAAATTATCATATGCTAATGCGTGTTATAATGCATATTAAAATTTTTTACCATGAATAAAGTATACGTTTGAACACAATCAAATTTAGATTAGAACGCTCTTTCATATAGTGCTATACTGGGATATTCATTTCCATACGTTGCATACTCAAATATTCCAGGAACCATTTTATGGGGTTTTTCAGTATAAAGAGTTCCGGTAGCGCCTAATCTATAAAAGCGTTCGATAACGATATAGATAGCGATATAGATAGCGATATAGATAACGATAGGATTATTAATAGATAATACTGTTATGGCTGGTTTAAGAGAGTAAAGCGCATACATGCGCAATTCAACCCCAGTCGCAACTTCTGAACATTTTTAGAGGTCAGTTTATTAAAAATTCATATTTCATAATTTTGGAAAGAGCTGTTTCCTTTCCTTTTGAGCTACTGTGTTCTACTCGCGTTATTTACAATGTTTGTACACCAACATTGCTCACAATTCAGCACATGAGTTGTGAACATCGATACACAACGATTATGCATAACCAAACAGCCGATACCAAGCCCAAATAAATTGTCGACGAAAACCCGTGATAATTAGAGATGTCAAATGCAATTTTTTTTAGCCTTGCATCACACATTATGTTGCATGATGCATTAACATTCTATATACAGTGAACTTCTCAAAACTTATATACAGATTTTTGTATCATTGTCGAGAGGTTATCGGATTTGAAAACATAATAAACTATTCGATTTATAGTGGAATAGACTTGGTAGATTAATTTTTGTTGAGCTTTTGACAGGATCAGTTTTGAGAGGGCAACAGTACTGTTGAACCTCTCAAAACCGATATGCAAGGCGAACGGATTTTGTATTACTGTATTATTATATCGAAAGGCTATTTGAAAACGTAATAACCCATTAATTTTTTATTTGATTTGACAGATTATTGATTTTGAAGGATCGGTTTTGATTGGTTTAGCAGGATTTATAAAATAACTCATCTGTGAATTAAATACTTGTAAAATAAATTCGTTTGTAAAATTAAGTGTCTATTAAGTGATTGTTAGTAAATGATTAGATCAAAACTGCATATAACTTTTATGTGCATTTGAAATTTTAAGCAACTTCATCGCATTATCTTGCATAATGCATACGGCACAGATCCGTATATGAAAAACCGGAAATGAAACTCCGCTGATTCCTAACTGTAAAGTTATTATTTCTAACATACATGGCTGGGTTTATATTATAGAAAGTAAAAAATTTGTGTTTATAAAAAGAAATACATTTCAATTGGGAAGGTCTTACCGAGTCTTGTACGTACGTACGTACATGGTGGATCTAACTATTCAGAGGAATTTTTTACTTTTATATGGTCATTTACGGTACTTATATATTTTATTTATATGTACGTACGTGCACGGCACGGAATTTTATTAGAATTTTATGCTTATTAAAAAGACCTAACTACATTGCGTTATTAAATACTTAAAAAGCGTTAATATTGTATTTAAAACTAGTTAGAACTTATGGCTTCGTCTAAATTTTCGGAACAACTGGATACATATTTGAAAGATAATAGTGATATAAAAATTTTTGATTTTCCGAAACATGAAAAGAACCTCAAATGTATTGGTAAAGGAGGATTTGCAAATGTATATTCGACCACTTTCGAAGGAGAAAATTATGCGCTAAAAAGTTTTAAGCAATCTGAGGAACTTGATGAGAATGAGTTTAAAGACTTCATGAAAGAAGTAATGTTTTTTTTTTTTTATTTAGGTGTACACAACTATGTTTTATTATTATTATATATTTATTTTATAAACAACACGAAAATCTCATTATTTTATGGAACAGCTTAAAATGTTTCATAAAGTCGACGATCATCCCAATGTCATAAAATTTTACGGAATTTCACGAAGTATGATTGATTTAAAAACATAATTGTATGTGGATCTTGAAGATTTTTAATTTATTTTTATATATAATTTAGATGTATCAAGTGACAATTTCACGTTGGTATTACAACTTGCCAACGGTGGAAACCTACGAGATTATCTGCGTAACAAGCAAGAAAACAATCAGTATAGAATTATATGGACTGATCTTATGCGAATTGCAATTGACATCACTGAAGGATTAAAACATCTACATAATAATAACATCATTCATCGAGATCTGGTAAGTTTAAAATAAGTAAAACTTATACAGAAAAATTGAATCGGTTATAATTTTCAAATTCTTTTTATAAAATTTTTAGCACTCCAAGAATATTTTAATAAATGATGATAGAGCCTTAATTTCTGACTTGGGAATATCAAAAAAAATGGATGCGTCTACTGCAACTTCAGGGATTAAAGGAATGCCGGCATATATTGACCCGCAACGCCTTTTTCAACCTAAGGACCGTGACAAGAGATCTGATATTTATAGCCTGGGTGTATTATTCTGGGAACTCACAAGCGGTGTTCCTCCATTTAATAAGTATCAACCAGGAGCTATATATATAAAACTTTTAAATAGAGAAAGAGAAGGAACTATTTCCGGTACACCAAAAGGCTATGCAGATATTTACACGAAATGTTGGTCTTTTGAACCAAGTCTGCGTCCAAATTTAGATGAAATTTCAGAAAATCTTCTCACACTATCCGAAAAAACTGCTAATTTTATACTCAAAAATAATTTAGATAATTTATCTGATTTTTTAGATAAGTTATTTGATGATTTTGCTGATTCAACAAACAAAGGACTAGATTTTTCGCAAATTTCAAAAAGAATAAGAGATATTATTAATTTAGAAAATCAAGACCCGCAAAATACGTTTAATTGTCTATATAATAAAGAAAATAATAATAATTCGGAGTGGCTATGCCTTCTTGGATTCTTTTATTTAGAAGGAATCGGAACTGAAAAAAATCAAATAACTGCACGTGATACGTTTGAAAAAGCAAGAAATAACACCAATGGAAATTTTATGGCAAAATTTTATCTCGGTGAATGTCTTAGAAATGCTTATGGGACCGAAAAAAATTTAGCAAGCGCTAAACTATTGTATAAAGATATAAGGGGTGAATGTGCAAGAGCAGCTAATTCTTTAGGACTTTGTTATTTAAAAGGAATAGGATATAAAACTAAAAAAAAGGCGATTAAATGTTTTGAAGAATCATACAAAAAGGGCTGTATTTCTGCACGTAATAACTTGGGAAACTGTTACCAGTTTGGAAGAGGAACCAAAAAAGACGAAGAAAAAGCATTTCAATATTATTTAGAGGCCGCTGAATATGGCATTATAGTAGCTCAATACAATACTGCAGAATGTTTTAGAAAAGGAATAGGGACGGCAAAGAATTTAGATTCTGCAAAACAATGGTACAACAATTCAGCAAAAAATGGACACAAGAATGCTAATAATAAACTAAATAGCATTAATAGGAACCAAGGAGTAGATAGCAATCAAATTTTCCCCCAATTTCTTGAAAAAATACACATTACCCGGTAGATTAACGAATTTTGTATGTATTATACGTACGTATAGATCATTATGAACGTTTTTGGATGAAAACATGACTACGCGAGCATTCATGTGATTTTGGTGATTTTCATGATTGAATAGTATAAGGAATAAAATTGTGAACACTGGTTTTTTTTATTTATATATGTACAGTAAAAATTTTTATTTTTTTTATTTATGTACAGTGTAAATTTTTTACTGTATTTTTTATTTATTATATACTATATACAGTACAATCAACTCTTAGTAAGTGCATTCTTTATAGGTGCACTTCCTTAAGCGCACATCATTTTTTCATTATCTCCGTAGTACCATTCTTTATGTAAGTCTTAGCGTAACCACCAATCGAAGGCGCAGTCACATGACATTCTGACCTTACAATTCTCCGTTGTTACGCTCAGTTTTTGTCATATTATTTTTTTTATCATTATCATTATTTTATGTATTTCTTATTTTGGTATGGTTTGTGGTATAGTTGAGGGATTAAAATCCCGTACAAATTAAAGATATATAAGAGTGTAGTTTCAGTTTATGAAGGGAATAATAGTTGTTGATAGCATTTAGTATTGATGTGATAATCCGATGCATTGATTTATGTTAATAAAGAAAACCTTTATAACTTGTAATAATGAGCGTTAATTTATTGATTTAAACCATTGATCTTAATCTCTATCTATTCACAATCTAAACTATATTGGTTCAAGAGCTCCCCGATCGTAATACCGGAAATTTTTTTTAAACTTTATTTTTCGTGCTCAACTCTTTATTATTATTATTATTATTATTATTATTACAGTATATACGTAATCTAAAATCAGGTGACTATATAAATATTAAGACTACGAATATTTAGGACACTTTAAGAACATTTAACCTAGTGATGCAATCCCAATAAACATTTTTCTGGTCTTTTATAACTTGAGGCTGATTGAAGCCTAGTATAAATTATACATTGTATTTAAACCCCGTGCTTCTTGTTAGCATTAAATTATCTTAATGCGTTTTATTATTTGTTTTGTCTTTCTCATATATAGAAAACTATCTGTCTTGTATCAGTAATGATACTCGCTAACCCGATACCCCTACATTGGTTTTCCCACACTTTAAATAAACACCTCTTGACCTCATAAATCCACATTTGGTTTACTATCCTGAACCAAACTGTCACTACATCACCTGACGCTCTCCCAAACTGATAGTAACACCGGTTTGACCATTCAAAATTGGGAGAGCATCAGATAGGTCAGTGCCAAGATAGGTCAGGATGGTTAACAAACATGTAATGGGTCGGGACAGAATATAAATGTATAAAATCAAATAAAGAGAAAATAACACAAAATAAATAAAACTATAACTAAACTCTGATGAAACTAAAACTAACTGCATGAAGCTTAATATCATAAAGTTCAACAAGACAATCAAACATGTCAAGTATATTATGTATTCATGAGAGAAAAGTCTAATCAAGACTAAAACCCTGCCTTTACAAAAGGGCAAATATATTGGGTTTATATATATGTTCACTAATTATAATTTTCAACAATACAATACTGATTACTCTTATCTATTACATTGTTTCAGATTACTAATCTTTATTTACTACTAACGCCAATGAAACTTTCTAACATGCCAAGGTCTGAATTAAGAGTTACACTTAAACTATTAATCTCAGAGATCGAGGCCCAGATTACCAACAATAATTCGAAGGTCGATTGTGATTAGTGTTTATATGTCGGACCAATTGGCCTACATGTACAACAGACCGATCTAGTTTGGAGATCAGATATAAGATAGCAGGAAGTAACTATATATGGGAATATCAGAAAATAAGTATAAAGAAACAAATAAAGAAGGGGCAAATAATACAAATAGAAATAAGGTAGGACAATGGAAGAACAATTGGAAGCAAGGTCATCTGATAATTTTAAGAAAGGAAAATAATAATAAAGCAGGGCGAAAATAAGAAATGATGCAATTTTGAGGTGCAGGTATGTTGCAACAGTCACACCAGTGTCACTATCAAGTTGGGAGAGCATCAGATGATATAGTGCCAAGATAGTTCAGGATGGCGAACTAAAGTAAAGGGTTGAACGTACTTTATAGTCATCACTCAGAATCGTGATGAAATTTAAGATTTCTACAATGATTGAAATATTTATGAGTAATGGACATTTAGACAGGTAATTTATTAGAAGTGACAAGTCATGAGAATTCTCTTTATTAGGAGAGGAGTTCAGAGGGCATACATCTTTTCTCTTTTAGTATCGTGAAGGAACTAGCATTTATATACATGAGTGAATATCATTAAAGAGACATCATATAATCCCCCTTAATGACATTGTCCTACAACAACAATTTTCTATCCAACTATTAACCTATCATAATCAAGGTTGGAATTAAGGTCTGTACATAATTATTAACAAACAACTAAATCTAGTGGTTAATACATCATACAGACTACCAACTTAGAAAATTTGTAATTTCCAACCAACATATCCTATGAAATCTAGAACCCAATTTGTATGGACTATTACAATTTGATAGTAATACCGGGATTACTTATAAATTTACTAATGAAATAGCAGCTGCCTATTAAGTGAAAATTGTTTCTGGGTCAATTTTACTATAATGCGGGCTTGTTTTTAAAAATTTCTATTTTTGGGGATGGTGCATTTATATATTTTTGATTATTTAATTAAAATTAATGTAAGGGTACTAGTATGATTATATGAAATGTAGAGGGATAGTTGTGTTCAACTTTTTATGGCCTATATTTTTTCCTATTTTAGAAGATATTATGGTTATCTCTTTTTTTATCTGTTTATAATATATTTCAAAATGATGATAATATACATTTTTGATGTCACTTATACTGATTCTTTAAAAAAATCCTATTTAAGTAAGAATAATAATCTTCATTTGTTCATTTTTGGAAAGAATTATAATATTAAAATAAGATGATAATCTATTTAAATCTGTAATTGTTGCAACATATCTTAATGTCATAATATATTTGTTATAATATTAGTATAATTATGTGAAATATGAGAGGGTTGGTTTAATTCAACTTTTTGGGCATGGCCACTTTTTTGTAGAAAGTGTTAATACTTTTACAGGTTATATAACTATGCCATTCATTACATATTATGATGTAATTGGTACATGCATATATATGACTGTGTGAAAAAATAATTATAAGAAATATTATTTATTCTAAAATGGCCTACTGACTTAGCATTCATATAATTCATCTTTCTTATTAGCAAAGCAATTTATGTTTCATTTTAATGAACAAATCACTTTATTGAAGCAAAATTAAGACAAGAATTTAACTTTTGCTATGCTGATAAGAGAGATTAATCATGTAGATGCTATGTTAGTAAATAGTCATTAATTTTTTTCTGAATGGTCACTTGTAAATTATAGTAATAATGCTTGTTATATTATATGCATACATATGTACATATGTTGAGAAGGTCAGAACTAATGATGCTAAACTAAAAACTAACTAAATCATCAATCTAAATTACTAATTAATCTACTTTTTGATTGAAAGCCCCTAAAACCTTAAGGTGGAAGACTACAAAAGGAAGCATAGAAAGACTTGGTCTAAGGTTTTAAGGTTCTTTGGGCCTTGTTATGTTGTTTCTGGCTTTGGATAAGTCTTCTTACTTAGACTTATAACTTATCTTTTTGTTGTATCAGAAAATATTAATACTAATACTTCTTAATTTTTAATTTGAATATATTGTTTCACTCAGAGTCACATGTGATGAAATTATAATTTCCGGCAGTGATTGTTAATTACAGATTTAATCTAAGATCTTCAAGCTGATGTCATGGGTAATTAATATCAGGATTTGATTTTCAATTTTATAGGTGATGTCACAAGATCATTATATTATGGGTATTTTTAAAATTTGGTCTTATTGTTCAATTTAAAAGTAAGAACAATAGGTCATGGGTAATTTCAGATATATAAAAGTGAAATAATGCAGTAAAGTTTCTTTGCTTCTTTCTCTATCTTTTAAGAATGATAACAGATTCTATACTAATATTAGAATATAGTAAGCATAACTAACAATTCACTGGGTATAAAACTTAGAAGATAAAGGGTAGTAACTTTGGGAGAGCACTTCTACTTGAATTTCAAAGGCTCTAACTTAAACTTTACTAAGTATTATAATTGAATATGAATTTCTGACAAGGTATCAGAATAAGAGAAAAAGGTTATCAAATGTTCTTACTATAAACATTTTAATCAAAGAGGCAATAATTTTAAGAAAAAACTTTTACTATAAATGATTTCAAAGTTATAAAACTCTAATAAGTTAATTTTTATTTCAAGACAAACAGCCAGCCCTTTTATATTTTTTAGCACTTATAATAAATATATTTGAGTTTCTATTACAGCTACTTATTATTTACATAATTCACAGAATTCTCATAATTCACAAAATTTTCAAAATTCTTAAAATTCATATAATTCACAAAATTTATAAATTCTTTTTTAGAAACTATAATTATGCTCATATGTTAATTTGACCAAATAGATAAAGGGCTTCCAAATTGGGTAAGAACTACATATTAATTCTTTAGAGATCTGTGCCAAGTCAAAGATAATAACAATACTAATAAAAAAAAAAGAATAAAACCAAATGAATAATATAAAAAAATAACTAGGGACCCCAGAAGCCTCTTACAACTTAGTACAAAATTCTCATGATCATATATGATTGTCAAATTTGTAATTGTTATACAGTAATGACTTATGAAAAGAAAATATAATTATATAGTATGTATATATATCATTATTCTGACATTTACAGTCACATATATTATAATTGCACTATAGTATTGTAATTTAGTTATCATTCATTTATTATCTGAATGTTGCAAAACAAAACTTAAATTTTATTTTTTAAAATAATTCTAGGTTTTTTTTTTGTAGTACTCATTTTAAAAATTGATATTCATCTTAACTATGAATTATTGAAATAGCAAGTAAGTTTGTAACAAATTTTTTCTAAAGCAGCTTATATTAATTCTAATACAGAATTTTTACAAACATAATTCTAATACAAAATAGAAATTTAAAGCAACCATAATTACTGTCGCGGATTAATATAAGGTTTGCCCAACCTGAGCCAATCACATGATTTTTATTTGCAGTATAAAACTAACGTGAGGCAGGCCCATATTTAAACCCTATTAATACATTCCCACCCTAATATTCTGTCCTTAAAATCTCAACCCAACCCTAAAAAAACCCTCAACCGCCAAGAAGACTCCTAAAAAAAAAAAAAAAAAAAAAAAAAAACTAAGCCTAAAAAAACCAGCTTAAAAAAAAACAAAAAAAAATGTATG
>CAJVPY010000028.1:0-44379 GCA_910591965.1 Dentiscutata erythropus | reverse complement strand
TTTACTTAGAAAATATATAGCTAAAATCAATATTTAAAATTTTATTAGAAAAATTTAAAATTTAAAAAAGTTTGCAGGCAAATTTGGCTGCAAAACAATTTAAGAGATAAACTTACAAGTAATTAACTCCCAAGAAAAGACCTTATTTCTAAGAACTGACTAGTTTAATAAATCTCATACAAAATTAGATTTCAATAATAACACTTTATATATAAATTATCTAGAAAAACAAGTAATAGTAAATACAACATATATAGTCAAATTTAGAAAGTTTATATATAAAGAAGAATAGATAGATAAACTAGAACAGAACAAGAAAGTTCATTAAGCCTTTTATAGCAATATATCCTCTAAAGAAGATAACTTATATTACAACCCATAGACAGAAGATAATCTAGTTATCTATTTAACCAAAAAGCAACAAAAAAAAGATACAAAGACATTTAAGGTAACTAAAACTATAATAGCTAGCTGAAGAATTATTAATATAAAGTGCAAAGTTTTTACAGAGAAAAATAATAAAAATAAGCAAACAGTTGGCTTGAGACAGACCAATCTAGTATTTCAGGAAATAGAAACCAGAAGTGCTAGGCCAATTAAGTAGTACTCATATACCATAGTATATAATAGGCAAGAATTTCTCAAGGATAAAATTCTTGCCATAGAAAAACAAGATATTATTTTTCCAATCAAGAGTCTCTAGACTTCTCTGGTAGTTCTAGCATTTAAGGGTAGAGTGTATATAAATCATTTACCATATAATATGCATTATTAATCTTTTTGTATAATAGTTTATATAGTAAACACAACTCTGATTAGGTAATTACATGTTTTAGTAATAATTTTACTATTTGATTTTTTGTATTACCCAGCAAATTTAACTATATAAGGAAGTATATTTTTTAAAATAATACAACCTATGAAAATTTTACTACTATAAATAGAAGGTTTAATTTGTATATTACTCGATTTTAGTAAAATTGATAGTAATTTCAAAACTTTTATTAGTAGCGTATTGTAAGTTTATATATAAACTCTTATTGTATCACAAAAGTTATATGATAAATAATCGATGTATACTCTATCTTTAAAAAAAATAGAAAGAAGAAAATATGTATAAATTACATAGTAACTAAAAAAGATATATATATACCTATTATCTAATATAAATGAAGTTCTTTTAGAATTTGAAGGAGCTAAGTAGTTCACTAGTCTCAATTTAGCTAGTGAATACTGGCAAGTAGTTGTTAAAAAAGATAAAAAGAAAACTGCATTTATAACCAAGTTCAGCATTTATATATTTAATATAATACTATTTGGTTTATGCAATATACTTTTTATATTTTACTAATTAATAAAACATATTTAACTCATTTATTAATAAATTTGTTGTCATGTACTTAGACAATATTGTCATTTATTTAAAGATATCCAAGAATATATGAAACACTTATAGCAGGTCTTTATAAAAATTAAAAAACCCAACCTAAAATGTAATTTAAAAAATATTCATTTTTTCTAAACAATATCAAATTTTTAGGCCATATAGTTAGTAACTAAGAAATTTATCTAAACAAAGAAAAACTATATAAAATACAAAATTTTCTCATACCAATATCAGTGAAACAGATATGATTATTTTTGGAACCCATATTATATTACTAAAAATTTATTAAAGGCTTTTCAAAATTAGTAAAACTTTTAAATAAATTGCTAAACAAGGATGAGCCTTATCAATAGACAGAAGTTTAAGATAAAGCTTTTCAGATATTAAAAAATTATCTAATAATAGCTCTAATCTTAATATACTCTAATTACAGTAAGTCTTTTTACCTACATATAGATATATCTATCTTCAGATTAGACACCATTTTGGCCTAGCTAGATGATAATCAGAAAGAATATATAGTTGCTTATGCTAGTAGAAGTGTAAAAAAAATTATTTTATTTCAGAGTTAAAGTATTAACTATACTCTGGGTAGTCAAACTTTTTTATTATTATTTTGAATCAAAATTGTTTTACTTATAACTAATTACTTGGCTCTTAAGTAGTTAAAGACTTTAAAGTTTAAGAAAAAGCAAGCCAAATAGATTTAATATATTTTTGACTACTAGTATTTTTACAACCAGTTAAAATTAGCAATTGGCTTATAAAAATTATAAAAAATTTTATTAATAGCAGATTTATTAGTAAGTTATATATAGTTTATATAGAACTCTAAATAATTATAATAGATGTTATATTTGAAATATTAGCAGTTTTTTTAAAATTTGATTGGATATAATTTTTTAACTAAGAGCTCTAATATTTATTATGTAATATCCATTTACTATAAGAGCTACTCCTTCCCCCCATATAAGATCTATATAATTGGCCAATTTAGAAATCATATAATTTCTTTGTATAATGTAAGATATTAATATAATATATGCTCAACCCCCCACCTTTAAAATATTACGTAATAAATGTTACAGCCCTAATCAAATTGCTTAATTTTGCAAAATTATGATATCTGTTAGCTATTTTTCAAATATAACCTCCATTAGTATTGTTTGGGGTCTTGTTTATATAGTAAATTAATTATTTTTAATATAATATATCAGCTTTGATATTTAATAACTTTTATTTAATAATTATTTTTTAATAAAATTTTAAATATAGAAAACTCTTTTTAACAATTACTTGAACCACATTTCCTAAAAAACATTTTACTGCAAGAAGAGACCTTACAAGCCAGCACTTGACATACTAGACAATAAGTTAGCACCTGTTATTTAGAAGTAGTTCTCATATGCTACTTGCTAACAGGCTCAGAGTTTATCACTCACTGCATAGTCTCAGCACTTGTCATTTAGAGATAGTTCTCATATGCTACCTACTAACAAGCCCAGAGTTTATCATTTACCAAAAAAATATTAAGCAGATGTTGGGTAGTGGGTCTTGACTGTAAAAAAGAAAGCTCACACTTCTTTAAATTGGTTTGAAGCTTAAATTGTCTCTCTTTACCTCTTGTCATTTTTCTGTTAGTCTTCAAAATTTTTCATAAAAAGTGGGGATTTGGCTTATCTCTCCTAAAAATCAGCATTGTTTACTTACCAAATCTGAATAGACTATAGATAGCAACCACATGTTTAAAGATGAATACATTGCAGGGCCCTGAAATAAGTTCTGGTCAAAAAAAGAATTCCTGGTAGCAGCAGCAAGTAGCTTGAGATATGAATACCCGAGTGATGGTGCCTTTATGAAAATGGCATGATTGTTGTTGTTGTTAACACCGTATATAGAAAGTCAGATTCTAGTATAGCTGCAGCACTTTGCTTAAGATATGAACTAGATTATTAAAAATATTCGGAAATGGGTCAGAGGGGATTTTAAGGTTAAGTTTAGTCTTACAACAAAGATATACAGATATTGCATCTGGTATATAATTTTTAAATCACCTGGCATAGGTTATAATAGTATGTCAAATCACTTAATTTTTCTTTTTTCTGCTTGTTTCATCTATTTTCATTTATATTAGAATTGGTTTAAGTTTCCTTTTCCTTTTTTCTTTTTGTTTCATTTTCTCTTTTGAGTTCTGTTTTCTTTTTTAGAACAATTTCTATTTTTTTCAGTTATGAGGAAGCCTTTAAGAATTCTCTTTAAATTTATTTTCCTTTATAATTTTGACATATATATTAGTCTTATGTAGAAGTAGAAGGTAATATAATCTGCTAGGATCTAAGTAGATTGAGTTCGAAAAAATATTACCAAAATTTTAGATGAGATAAGTTTAAAAGGAGAAATCAGTTTTTAAAAGAAGTCTTTCTTTTGTAAATTGGCATATATGCTTGCACTATGCAGAAATAGGAGAAAATATATTCTGCTCAAATGTTGGTGGAATAAGTCTAGAAGGAAGGCAAGATATAATTATTTCAAATGTAGATAGCTGAGTACCAAGCTATAGCAGGTTTTTAAATACGGGTAGCACCATATATGGAGCTTGTTGGAAACATCAGTGTGATAACTATAGGTGAGTTAGTGATGGCATAAAAATGTTGCAGTCTCGTGATCTTTGACCATTTCTAACCCTTCAAAATATAGTCCGAAATTAAGACAGATCAAATATTAATAGCAATATCCATATATTGATTTTATATATCAATATTTATAAATGCTAATTAATATAACGATATTAATCAAATTTAAAGTAGTAAAATTAACTGTATTTACATTCGCTTCGAAGTTAATAATTAGATATATACTGCAAAATTTGTATATTAATTAAAAAAAATTTACAGATAAAATAAATTTTAAAATGTTCATATAATGAGATTAACTAAACTTATATTGCCAATAAACAGATATATAACAAAATATAAAAGCAAATTTTGTATAATTTATATACAATTTATTATTAATAAAATGAATTATTCTACTTTTAATTCAGTAATTTGAATCTATTAAATTTGCTATTTATATAAGATTAGAATGTGTTTTTATTAAAAAAAAAATTGATTAAAATAAATTTTGAGTACAATAACTAAACCTTTTCTAAAATGTCCACTGCAAGTACTGCGACCCAAGACTTTAATAAAAAATATACTTGCTGTAATAAGTGCAAACCAATTGCTAAATTTATGAGGCAGAGTGGAAATAGAGTTAAAGTATTTGCTAGATACAATATCTGTGCTAATACTGAAAGATAACATATAAGAGAGAAATGACTCAAAACAAAATCAGATAATTTACTATCTCTTTCATCAAGTTATAAAGGCATGACATCTCTTCATTCAAGTTATAAAGATATATCATCCCTTCCTTTAAGTAATTAAGATGCACTATCTTATTCTTTGAGTCATGATAATACACTATCCCTTCTTTTGAATCATGACGACTTACCATTCCTTTCTTTGAATTACGAAGACACACCATCTCTTTTGAGTCATGAAAATGCACTATATTTCACCTTTAATCATAAAGATACACTATCCTATCTCTCAGATAATGAGGACAAAATTGTTTACAATATATGTGATTTTGAAGAGCTCATTGCCATCAAATTCAAGGATAAAGAAATTATATGGAGTTTACCATAACAGTAAAAATTAAAGAGGAATTAGCTGAAGAAAATTTACTATTAGAATTTGATCAGTATATAGAAAATAAAAATTTTATACTGTAGTTAAGACATTATTTATACCTCTTTAATTGGGTTCTGGGTACTACTAGGAGCTTAGAAATTTATATTATAACAAAAAGAACAGTCAGTATACAGGTTGTGCATCAGCTCATATAAGTTGTATACAAAGAACTAATTGTCAACATAAACATCAAGACAACCAACCTGTAAAACGGATAGATGAAGCATGACTAGCCATTTAACATTTTTCATATAATGGTGTTATTACAATTAAAATAGATTTGTGTAAGCATCAAGCAGTAATAACTGTTAAACATTCAGCACACAAACATCTTATATACAGAGAATCTAATTTACCTATAGGTGCTATAGTATAGATAAAACAAAACATTAATAAAACTTGGAGAAAAATAGAGTTTTATAAACATCTTTGCGATGAAAATTTAATTAATCTATCACAATACACATACCACTAAATATACTATTAGATACATAAATTTTTAAAAGCACAATATGTCACAAATGTAGCAAATCAAGTAGAATCCACTAAGAACTTCCTGAAGCAGTAAGAACTAAAAAATCAAAAATATAAAGTTATTCAATACAAAGAGAATAACTTTGTATGCTCTTTTGGATTTATTACTCCATTTTTTCAAAGTCTACAAAATTTGCAAGAAAATATTAATAAGATTATAATTAACTTAATGTTCAAAACAAATCAGAAACATTTTGAACTCTTTGTAGTAAATGTCAATTGCGGCGGGTGGTTTAATTTTTTTTCTTTTTTCCCTTTATTTATTTATTTTTTTATTATTCGTTTTTAATTTTTTAATTTTTTTTCAGATATGGTCTTTCTCTTGCATACTTGTATATAGATATGTTTTTAGCATCTAAAGAACTGCTATTGAATTTCAATAATAGTGTATATAATTGCATCATTGTTCTTAAAGAATTTTTTATTGGCTTATGAAGTGAAGGCATTTTACCTGCTTTTGTCCTTTCAGATAAAGATTCTGGAGAGATTGCTGCTGTATGAGATGCTTGGCCTTATGCAGTTATACACCTTTGCCTTTGGCATATGAAACGAGCAATTAAATGCAAGCTTAAAGTAAAAAAAGCTTAGAAAAGTCTATATTCAGAACAAAGAGCAAATGAGGCACATACTCAATTTCCTTTTATTGATTCAGCCTAGTTTGCATTGGAATGCCAAAGTAATATGTGTCTTGAAGAATTTAGAGTTACTGGAAATAATTAAAAAATACGTATTGCTACACTCACTTATACCAGTAGGTAAAAATATTTTCCTTACACCAGAAGAAATCTGATATCAAAGCATTTTAGAAGCTTACTGGTTCTGCTGCCTAATAAATCTTTGTAATTTATAGAGGTACTTATGGATGAGTTGGTATAATTAAGTAGATTGGTGCTTATTTATGAGGGCATTTTATCCCAAAGCAATACCTATTGCCAGGACCACAATAATAACCGAATCTTATTGACGTGTTCTAAAGTATCTTCACTATAATATTTGGGGATTCTGGTTACTAATTAAAAAAGTAATGTTTTGCCTGCGAAGCAGGCAAAAGTGTTACTTTTTTAATTAGTGACATTTATCTTAGGCCATTACCTCCCCACCCACCCACCTAAAAAAAAATCTCAAAAATCTTCACTACTACCTCCTCTACCTACCCACCTTTGAAAAATTTAGAGGTAATTCACAGGACCTCTGTCGGATCAGAGTTTTTAAACTCTGATTAAGTGATGAGGTCACATGACTTTTGCTCTTTCGCATTCTCGCAAAATTGATAAAATTCAAACTCTGTCTAATCAGAGTTTAAATTTTGTTAAGTAGTGAAGTCATATGACTTTTGCACTTTTAAAGTTTTATAAAATTGGGATAGTAATACAATATCTAGGTCACGTGATTCGCATATATAGATAATTAAAAAAAAAATTAATTAAAAGAAAATTAAAAAAAAACAAATAAATTAAAAAATAAAAGCAAACAGTTAAATTAAACAAAAAAATGGTAAAAATTAAATTAAAAAAGAAACTATTAAATTAAATAAAAAAACTGTTAAAAAATGTTAGGGCTATGTTATTAATTACCTGATTATTTTTTATTAGAGGCCTATCCCCCCTCTCTTAATATACAAATAGTCAGGTTCCTTATATATAATTTTAACTTTTTTTACCCCCTCCTCTCCTAAAAAATCACCTAATTTTTGTCAGCTCTCTTAAAATAAAGAAAAAAGAGTTAAAAAATTGAATAAAGTAAAATATAAAAAAATTAAATTAAAAAAACAAAATAAAAAAATAAATAAAGAAAAACTATTAAATAAAAGTAAAAAAATTAAATTAAAAAAAAAGTACCAAATTAAAGTAAAAAAAGTTAAAAAAAATCAAACTAAAGAAAAAAAAAACACTAAATTAAATAAAAAAGTTAAATTAAAGAAAAAATCTGTTAAATAAAAAAAAAGGTAAATTAAAATTAAAAAATATATTAAATTAAAGAAAAAAAAGTTAACTGTTAAATTAAAACAAAAAAAGAGAGGATTAGGGTCCTGTAGCCTAGTGGTCTAGGTGTCTAACCCTCCAAGATGAGGTTGATGGTTCGATTATAGCTAGTAGTAATTAATTTAATTAATTATCTCTGTAACCTTTGGGAGCTTTTGAATGCGGAACCCTGTGGTGATAAGACCATGTGATGTATATATTTGGCCTATAAAGAATTCTTGGAAGGAGCTCTGAGCCATGAAGAAGACTGGGCACTATGTGTGATATGAGTTACTGCAAAAGGCTGTGTATGTGAATCTACAATTGGCAAGGTAGCACCAACAACTCTAAGGTGGCATTGGGATCTTGATTAGGAGGATGGCTATATGTGGTATTTCCAGAAGTAGTAAGAGAAGCATTGAACATAGTAAGAGGCTGTGGTAAGAGGATGGCTTTACCAAATATAAAACATCTCTGGTGCAAAGAAACAATGAAAACTGGCTAAAAGAAACCCCGAAAAGCATGGAAGCAAGTGATCTGGTAGTACAAAAATAAAGATAGGCTAGGGAGTAATAGTCGCACAACCTATATGGAAGTTTATGACGAAATATGGCAGAAGCGCAGGTCCCAGGTCACTGGCTTGTGACAGTGATTAAATGAGGTACATAACTCTCGTCCTAAGGATCTAGACTTCTGTAACACCATACCAATAGGGAGTACTATAAAAGGATCAGTAGCCTAATTTGGTGGTGTATGACATGAATACCTAAATTGACATGAAATATCATCCTAGTTTGGCAACTTAACTGTTTGAGATACGGCTAGGCCTATAAAGTAACTCCTCTAGGGACACCAAACTGGAAGTACGAAGAGTGCCTACTCGAAGGACACCAATTTGGAAGTAATATAAGTACTGAATTAGGAGTAATGTGATAAGTGATAAGGGATGGAAGTTGGTTGGTAGATGTTGTACAGTAGTATATAAGTGGGATATATATGATAAAAATAGGTTTGAGAACTATCCGGCGATTTAGTAATTGGTCTGGTTGCAGGGCAGTTATTAAGAGGTAAAATCTCATATAGAAAGAAGATCGCACATAGGTACTAAGTTAGTAATTAGGTGAGCCAATATTTCATAATACATTAGAGTGTTGTAATTGTACATGTGATATTTGTAACCAAAATACCTTAGTATACTAATAAACGGTATTGGCAAGACTGCCGAATTTAAAAAAAAAATAAACCAAAAAAAGAGTTAAATTAAAAAAAAACACACTAAATTAATGTTAAAAAAAAGTCAGATAAAAAAAAAACTTTTAAATTAAAAAAAAACCTATTAAATTAAAGAAAAAACATTAAATAAAAGAAAAAAAATCGTTAAATTAGTTAAATTAAAAAATATTAAAAAATTGTTAAATTAAAAAATTAAAATTTAAAAAAAAGTTAAAAAAAACTACAATATAAATAAATTCACTCTTTTACAACTTTGTAAACATGGATGTCTATATAAATAATAATAATTTTAAAATGAATTCGGGTTCGTTAAACCCAATTTAGGTTTATTTGAACCCAATATAGGTTCATTGGAACCCAATTCAGGTTCTTTTGAACCCAATTCAGGTTCTATTAAACCCAATTCGAGTTCGTTGGAACCCAATCCGGGTTCATTAGAACCCAATCAGGGTTCGTTAGAACCAAATTTGGGTTCGTTGGAACCCAATTCGGCTTCTTTAAACCCAATTCGGGTTCGGTTGAACCCAATTTGGGTTCTTTGAACCTAATTCAGGTTTTTTTGAATCTAATTCGAGTTCTTTGGACCCAATTCGGCTTCTTTAATCCAATTCGGGTTCTTTAGGTTTTTAGAATCTATTTTGGGTTTTAATATTTAGAGTATTATTTAAAACCTAAGAATTAAAAAATTAAAATCTTGAACTCAAGGCAATGCCCAAGTTCTAAAGTTAATATAAAAGAAGGCTAAGAATTAGCAATAAATTAAAAACTTGAACCTGGCAATAACTGGGTCCTAAGAACTAATAACATTGAGGCCTAAAAATTAGAAACTCAAACCCGAGACAACACCTGGGTTTTAAAAACTAGTAATTATAAATATTACTCTAACCAGCCATGCCTTAATCACTTAACAGAAATTATTACTAAAGAGCTCATACTAAATGTGAGAAATATATGGAGAAGATTTCAGTATAATCATGCATTTCTATTATATTGGGACGCATTTAAGCATGATTAGAAATTAGCTTTAGAAAAAGATATAAATATAGAAGATCATTACCATATTGATGTTAATACTTGGATTTGCTCCTGTTCTGCATTCTTGCATAGCCCCTATTATATATGTAAATATTTGGTGAAAAAATATTCAGCAGAACATCTATCCTTTTTTTCACGATTTCTTGCAACCATGCACCGTCATAACTATCCACTTTTTCTTTTGGAGTAAGAGTTCCAAAAATTAACTTAGACAATAATCCTTGGAATAACATCTAACAAAGCAAAATTATAGAATCCCAACACAGACTAATACCATTAGATAATTGCAGTATGAGTATAATTATTCATGAATAGTATAAAACTATTGAAAATAGAAAAATAGAGCTAACTTCTGATATGAAAAATTTTGAAGCATTAGTAAAAATTATAAGCGATAATATTGAAAATGATAAGCTTTATGAAACATATACTACCCTTAAGCAACCTCTTATTAATGAAATTACAACATATAATGAAGTTCTTAGAGCTAGAATGCAGCAACACACTTCAAAACTGCTAAAAATAGAAAATTAGCCTTTTGGCTGCAATAGATTTTTTAATTTAGATAAGTAAAAAGTTTGTAAAATATTATAGTTAAAAGTTGTATTAATATAATTAAAACAATCAGTACTTAATATTGAAATAAATAGAACATTGTCACTATAGAGATCTGTTATTTAGTCTTGATTCTTGTAATTCACACACTTTTATAAGTTTTGTATAAAACCTCAAAGTAAGAATCTTTTTCTTAAGAGCACTGTTCAATTCTAGAAATTAGAACTAATCTATAATTTGTAGACTTTAAACACTTAATTCTGTATCTGGTATTTGGTAATGGTATGTATGTATAGAAATTTTTGATTATCTTGATTATCTCTACTCTGGTTTAGAAACAGTTAGAGATCATGAGGCTGTGACAATTTTATGCCACCACTAATCCACCTGATAACTATACTTGGGCACTTTTATAGCAGCTGGGTATTTACCTAATATGTAAATTAGATAGTTAATTTTGTAAATTACAAAAATTTTAATAAATTAGTGTGAGGTTGTCAAAGTGAAAAAAAAAAATTAAATTAAATTTTAAATATAATATTATTGAATCTATATCTAGTTACTTGTATAGTAGCAAACTTTAAACTTTTAAAATGAAATATTAATTAAAATTTATTTTTTAAAAAAAAATTTTTAAAAAATTGGGTTTTATCTATTTGTATATAAAAAATTATAAAATAATAGTTTTTATTTATTTTTATATAAATGAGTAATAATATAATACAAAGATAGTTTAAATCATAATTATTTAACTTATAAAAATTTTTTAATTATATTATAAAAATTTTGAAACTGTTATTAATAGTATTTTAATTAAAATTTTGAAGTATTAATCTTTTTATACTGATCTAATAATCTGACTTCTGTTTTTATAAACAGTTTAAATCTTCTATATTAGTTGTTATAAATTTTTTTTGCTACTTCAAACTTCTAGCAAGTGGTTCTTACTTGTAAAATTTTTGTATAAGATATTTAAATCTATAAGCATTTTATTTTTATTTTCCAACTCCACTGCCTTTGCCCAACTGCTTGCTATAATATTTTTATTTGGATCTGTTAGTCTTTTTCTGCCTATTCTTGCATTTTTGAGCTTATTTTTAATTTTAACTTTATTGTATTTTTTATTGTTATCTTGTGTTTTTTCATGTTTCTATTTCCAGTTTGGCCAATTTACTGCTTCTTTTCCTTGAGACAAGGGCTTGTGTCTCTGTAATATTAATCTTTGTCTTCTGTGCATAAGCTTTAAGTGTAATTTTTTTCTCTTTTCAATCATCTAACACTGGAACTTAGCAGAGTGATTGTAGATCCCTTACAGGTAATTTTAAAAACTATAAAATACTAATTAACTATATTTCTTCTAATATATATAATATTAGCAATTGTTTAACAAATCAATTAGAAATATAAAATTTGGTTATTCATGATCAGTTTAATATATTTGATAAACCGAAATTTTATATACAAATAATTTATTTTTGAACCTGAACCAATTTTAGTCTGAATTCAAAAATAATCATCCATATAATATATCATATAGCCTCTAATGCTAACTAAATTTCTATATTTACGCATTTTGTTACGTATTTAAAAGTTAAATTTTCTTTTTGTTACATCGCTTTATAAAATAAGTAAATTCTATAACACCGGATTAGTATAATATTTAGCTATACTATGCTGATCCCGTAATCTGCCTATCTCCCCTATACTATACAGATTTGTGTAATCAAGATCATTTCTTTATTTTTAAAAAAAATTTTATAAATATAATAATACATTATTATTTTCGCAGGTCATTATAAATGCCGTCACCACTCTGACTTTTGTTACAGTTAGCTTCTTATTCTGACAGTGTAGTAGGTTCTGAAGGCGTAAAGGTGCCGAATATAGGTTCACTAAAAACATCTCTCGCAACTACAGTCTTTTGCTTATTTTTTTTCATTTTCGTACGTACGATTTATTTGTTTATTTCTTTAAAAAAGTTAAATTCAAATAAAGTTTTTAAACTCAAAGTCAATATTACATATTCTGCGTTACGTAAATTATTTTCAAAAACTTTAATTACGGCAAATGCACCTATACGACATACGTTTATTACGGTACTTTTGACGTAATTGCTTATCTTTTTTGGCGTGTAACGTACAGAAATAAAAATACGTGTAATCAAATCCCTAAATCGAATACATTTTTTTAATTTTCTAATAAATTTTTTATGTTGGTATTTTAATAAAAAATATTTAAACGAACTATAACCAAAAATATGTAATAGTGCTTTATTGTTTTTAAACCAAATATTACTTGCAGGAAAAAAACTTAGACATTTAATGACTTGACCAATTAAAATCTTTAAACAGCAAGTCATTTAAACAACCGACAATCAATAAGATAAAATTAATCCTTTTTTGCGAATCATAAATAAAGATAAACCCCTTAAAGTTGCTTTTTTGGGTTCAAAGTTAATCCTATTAGCGTTAAACCGAAAACTTCTTTTATTATTTTACATGCTTTGTGCTTCCATTAAATGGGCCTGGGCAACCAACTCCGCACAGGGTATACGTCCGAATTATGTACTGTACATTTATATATACCCATAGATAAAAAATAACTCAGTCTCCTGAAAGTTGGTACCGGTGCCAGTCCACTATATTGTTTTTTAAGGGGGCGGTTTCATAAATTACGTAGATACCTGTCATAATAAATTAAAAATTCAGGGGCTCAATATATTTTAGTACATTTTTAATGACGTTATTACTATCGTGGGAATTAAATTTATGAGCACTTATGATAATAACAAAAGACAGTTTTGGTAAAATGATGAACGATTGGGCGTGTTCTATGATTCAATAGACATCCTCAATATTTCAATCCAGCACAACGAAAGCAATACGCGTATGGGCGAAAATTTCCAATTTTTATTATGCATAAAGGTTTTTTGAACCAATCATATGCAAGGATTGGAGTGACTACTGAGATTAAAAGTGAATCATCGTAAAATTTCTTAGGAGATACTTATCAGTTGCTTATCAGTTTTTTATATAGTTTACTTTATGGTCCTTAGATAATTTACGAGCTCTTATCAGTTTTTATACAGTTACTCTATAGTAATTTAGACCATCACATTTAATTCTAATAATCACAATGTTCTGACTGGAAATTTTCGACCATACGCACTAAATTGATAATGGTAAGCTATTAAAAAAAATATAATTATATCGATATCAAGATCAAAGAAATTTAATTCATCAAATTGGCCTTCATCGATACAGCCCCTTTAACTTATTGAGGACGACATGCATGATTTATAGAAAATTTTTTTTTCAGCCTCTTTCACAGCTTGCATAAATCATGCGGTCATTCGGCATTTGGCTTATTAATTTCGCGTGTTGTGATGCAATGTCCCTCATGACCATTCCTGGATAATTTCTTTTTTTCGTTCTGCGGATTTCATATGACGATCACAATTCCATGGGTTTGGATCCAAATGTCGAGGTCATGATCCCCGGATTTTGAGGTCTTGTGATCCCTGTATGTCATATCTAGTAATTAAACACGTTACGCTACCAAATAACTTTCGTCGAGATTAGATTTATTATGAAATTTAATAAGCTTATAAAGCATACTGGAACCTTTAATATATTTAAATTTCTTAAACCTTATTCTGATTGCTATTAATGTTGCTTATTAAAATCGATTTATGATACCATAAAAAGCAAATTTTATACTATGAATGATTAATGTAATAAATCGATTATCTACTATATATCGTACTATCTAAAAAAAAAGCTTTAACCTTATTTTAACAAAATGCAGCAAATATATCTATAAATTTGGAATTTTCATACCAAACTTAAACATTTCGCGATTAAGAAATCATTAAGTGTAAATCTTTCCAACAAATTTAATGCTTCCCTTCTCCAACAAGTCTCATCATCTTTAAACTTTCCTCTTATATATTCTGCAAATTCTTTCAAAACTTTATCAAACCATATCTTCGCGTGTTTCTTCTTTCCAAGTGCATAATAATCAAACGCAATTCCAAAAACTGTGCTAGTACGATATAATACTGCTCCCATTGAATAATTGTATATTTCTTTACGAATAGGAAGTGACTTGCAGAAATCCCCTCGATTTGCGTATACAACTGCCAAGCCCGCACTAGGTTCTAATGATTGAGGATCTAGTTCAAGATGTTTCCGAATACTGCGTAATTCAATAACCGTATCTTCAAATTTTTTGACGTTAAAAGGATTGGTAAGTAAATTTTTACAATCTTTGATGAGTTTATTTCGACGAAATTTATTTTCTTGTCCTTCTGAAATTTCCAACATGCAAAGTCGACATTTACAATCTATATCCATTGATTTAAGGTAACGTGCACGTCTTTCATAGGGAAGGGTCAAATCGTAATGACAGATAACTAGTTCTTCTCCTTTTAAAATAGGTCGAAGTGTTCGTATGAACATCAAGTCTCCAAGGAAAAGTCTGTAAACATTTGCATCAGCGCATGAATGATTAAAGTAAGATTGCTTGATCCATATTCCTAATCCGTTATTTTCATGATTGATATTATTTGTTCTATCAACTTGTTCGAAACTAACGTATGCGAATGTTTTCATAATTCTATCAATATCTACACAACGTAACATGTCTTTATTAAGTTTTTCCATAGGTAATAGGTTTGGTCCACAATACAACTGATAAAATTCACGACAAAGTTCTGGTTCCATCAAGAGCTTTTGAGTAATACGAATTACTAATTCTATTCCTGTTACCACAGACGAGTCAATGATACAATCTGGGGATACAACTTTGGAAATCATAGATAGAGTATGCTCGGGTGCTTCATTTTTATGTGCAATTTCAAATGGTTTTGAAGCCATTAAAAGGGAATGCTCTGGGATATCATATTTGGCAAACCACCCTCTTCCTTTACCTTTCGAAAGACGAATTTCAATATCATCAATTAAGTAATCAGCGTGATCCAATCTTGGACCTCCTTGATGGATCCAGATATTAGCAATTTCATTATCTTTAATTTTAGCTTTTTCATGCAATTCATCGATAATACATATATAATCATATTTTCCGTTTTGACTTTCATTTACTAACATTTCTATATGCTTCAATAATCCTATAGCACTTTTTTTAATCGAAACGTTATCATCGCGATCTTTGTGATTTTTTATTCTTTTACACAAATCTCGAAGTACTATAATGGCTTCTTGATAACGTTTAAGACCACAAAGTGCCTTACCTTTTCGAAAAGCTGCTTTCAGATGACTAGGTTCAAGTTTAAGAACCATTTCTACATCTGCAAGCGCTTTCTTAAACTGTTGCAGTCTCAAGTAGGCTTCAGCACGGTTAGCAAGCAATGCGGTATTGTATGGTTCCAACATAATACCACTCGAATATTCATGAACAGCTGCCATAAATTCTTTAGACAAAAAATAATCGTTTCCACGAAAACGAAATTCATCAACAGATTGTTTATTTCTGATAATAGAATAAGTTCCTTTTGGTCGATCCGTGCGCCATGCTGCGTCACATAGTTGAAATTTTCTATCAATAATCATGATAACATCATCCGGATTATCCGAATAAATAATCGCGTTTCCGTCACCAGCAATTTGATAGGATGGATTTCCAATTACAATTTGTGTACCTATAGGTAGATACTTTGAAGCATGATCGACAGAAAGTGGTTTCATTGGTCCTCCCCCTTGAGAGACTGATTTCGGATTAAAATTATACAAAGCGAGTCGTTCCACGTCACCTTCCGGATCCTCCACAACGGTTAAAAGAGCGTTTATTTTTATGCATCTTGCTATTACTCTACATAGTAAAAATTTTCCATGATGTTCTTTATTGATTCGTAAATCTTTTATTAATATTCTATTTTCCAACGTGAATTTGATTTTTGGTGTTGGTTTTATGTTTCTTTGTTCATAGGTATTATAAACTATAAATAAATTTTCCTTATAAGCTTGATCAAAATGATTCAATCTACGTTCATGCTCTGAAATTAGTTGTTGTCTGCTTTTTTTTTGTGAATTACTACTAGTAATACGCAAAAAAGCAGTTTGTAAAATTTCATCATATAAAGCTCTTGCTATAGGTTCGTCGGTTTTGAAATCCATATTTTTTTTCAACCTTAATTAAAAAATTAAGAGTACTGGTAATTTATTAACGTGAAGATTTTATAAGTTTGTTGTGATCTGACTTCGCACATGATCAATACGTCATTATGACGTATTTTAAATGAAACTAACTACAATAAATTGAAATATTTAAAATTTTACTAATTTGCCAATATGTCACATTTAATACAGGTTTCGACTACTAATTTAATATATCAATATTATTTATTTATGTAATTGTGAACTTTTTGTCACTTAATAATCTTAATAATCTTGCATATACATTATCAGATAAAATGAATTATTTCGACCATTATTATATATTTTCACGGAAAATTTTGCACATGCTTATTAGTGAGGATAACAATAATAGTGTATATATTCTGTTAAAACGTGATTTCTCATCCATTTTTAGTATAACATAGATGTTTGAAACAAATTTTTATGAGTTTAAATTGTCGAGATGGGGGTTTATTCAACAATCTCAAAAATGGATCCGTATCATTTCACTGCAATCTTCATACGTAGAACAACTTATCTCACCGACAAATGATTCACAAGAGGTATATTTTGTATAGACAATCAATTTACGGACAAGTTTATTTCACATTGAGATAGTTTATTTCACCGACAGTTCATTTCCATAGACAGTTCATTTCACATTTTTTTTCTTATAATCGACTAGCCATAATCTGTGACAATGACAAATACTAGAATTACTTTTTCTGTAGAAATGAGCTGTCGATGAAATAATTGTCTATGAAATGAGCTGTCATCAATAAACTGTCTACGAAATAAACTTGCCTGTGAGTTGATTGTCTGTAAAATAAACTTGTTTGTGAACTAATTGTCGGTGAAATAAGGTGTTTCTACGAGGTACAAAATGAGCAGCACCGGCAAAAATCCCTCGCATAGAAAGATATTATTTTGTTCTGCAGCTGAATAGAAATTAGTAACTGACTCAATCTGTCGAGTCTCTATAATGCATAATGTAAGTTTTTTTTTTTTTATTTAACTCTAATTTTTTTATTTATAACCTTCAAAAAACGCAGTTCTATTGTTAATCTAGAGTCAACGGACAACTGATACAGGGAGAGAGTCACGTGTGACGTAGTAAATGGGATACATTGTGGTACAGTCCGTATTCATTTCACCAGAAAACTGGTGCACCGTTGAAGATTAGTTTCATCTATAACTCTAGTTTCACCATCGGTGCACCAGTTTCACCCGGTGCACCATTAAAGATTAGTTTCACCTGCAGCTCTATTGGACAGGTAATAATATGGTGAATTGGATTATATAATACTTTATGACTTATTTGCATGTGTATCGGTTACAGCCGGCCTAATACTTACCTATCGTCTCTTTTGACAGGCTCATCCGGATTGAATCCGCATTAGATTATATATATAGCTAGCTTTGTGCACATCCTTAGATCCATTATTTAAGTTTTGTGATCAAATCTCTGATCTTGATATTTGAATTTAGTATAAAGTTTCATAGAGTTTCTATAAGATACGTAAGATGAAAAGTTTTTTGTAGTATATCTTGATTGAAGAGTCAATCAGATTATCGGATTTAGGATCGTGATAGTTCGATCACGTGAGTACACAATTCTCCGGTTTATTTTATGCGTACGTATCACGTGCGTACGTACTTATTCTTGAAATATGTGAGCCGATCGGACCATTCAAGATCATTTTCAATCTTTTTTCCAACTCTTATTTGGACCTTTCTATCAAATGCCATTATCTAATTCGTTATCAGCGGTTCCAGCAACATTTTTATCCTCTTAGTGGACGGTCGATAATTGGGCTATTACAGGTGCGTCATTAATTCGTCGCTCGGTTGGTATGTTCTAGCTATGTATTACTGGCTAACCCTCCTTTTGTTATCCTCAATTTCTGATCACCATCTATTTTACGCGTCGTTATTACTCTGTTTCTCTCGTCGTTTTCAACACTTATTCACACTCTTCATTGATCCTTGATTTCCAACAACGTACTTTTATTTTCAAATTTATTCTCGACCACTGCCTTTACATTAATCGAAAAGATCTACCTTTTGATGATTAAGACTTTCAAGGCCTTTATCATTGGAAATATCTAACTTCAATATATTTCAAATGTCGTCTTTCGTCCTTTATTATGCTTGTACCATTTTATTTGGGTTGTTACATTCAGTAGCAATTCTACTCCTTTGTCTTTTTCTAAGATAATCGATTCTCTAATGCCAATTCGTTCGGTTTAATTTCTGATGCTCCTGCATCCTTTAGTTGATTACTAACAACTTATATAAGTCATCGAATGATTCTTCGGATCAATCTTGCAGCAATAGGTTTCTCTTCGATTGCTTAATGCGAAGGCGTCGTGATCATCATCGACTTAAGGTTCAAGATAATAACAATTATCAACACTAACGTCCCTTCTGCGAGTCTTATCTCAAGGTATTCTTGATAGTCAATGAACGTTTCATATTCATTCATCCTAACTCTATCTAAGATTGTTCGTTACACTATTGTAATCCATGTCAACGAGTCTTTCATTTATTTCTGACTTGATAGGATTGATGAGAATATCGTACTACTTATGGTTATTCAGGTAGTGACTTCCTTCTTTTAGTTTATCAATCTATTCCACTTGATCATTATTTTAAATTCGGTTACTTTTTTTCATCCACAAATCGCAGGCGCGATTCAAATTCCTTTTGACGAGTTATTCACTACTTCTATCATTGTTACCTTTTTCAATTCCCGATTTCATGTTTGCAGAAATGTTCAAGGCTATATGCCTCGTCAGTACGGCCCATTTTGGATCATTCTTTCACAACCGGATTGAACAAGTATAATTTCGAATCTTGCTTCTTCTATTTGAGACGCTTTGCTCTCAAATATCTCGTTTATCTCTTGCCATTTTTTATCCTTGTTAACACCTATTTCGTTTTGGTAACAACGTTCGACAACACACGTTTTACGATCGGTTAGCGACTCTTAGCCAGTAGCCGCTGTCATAACCGATCAATTATACGGTTAATAGCTGGCTATAGTCGATCAATTATTTAATCAATTATTTAATAAGAATCAATATAAATGTGCTCTAAGTGTATATAAAATGTACCCTAAGAGTATATAAATTTGGTGTTGATTTTTATCAAAACAATCTAATTCCGGTCAAATTTGCAGATTTTTTGGCCTGGAAATCCTGTAAATTTGACCAGAATTAGATTGTTTTGACAAGGATCGACGCGTCATGTAATAACACGCAGGAGCGTTATTTCGAATTTCGGCCCGAATTAAGCTTAATTTAGGCCGTAATTCGAAATTACACCCTTGCGCGTTATTTCGCCATGTGTTATGCGTCACGCCAAAATTAGTCACACCTACCTTCATCACACCCAAAATAGAAAAATTTCAAAGACAGGCGTTTAAACCCGCCTTTAGGCACTAGTAATACATTTCCTAACCCTAACTTAAAATCTAGCAGCAGTTACGATTTTAATAGGACCCCGAATAATTCTAAAGTAGGTGGTACTGTAGGGCAAAAGTGGTAGATTTTTTGGGTCAAACTTGTCTAAATTAAATTAAAATTTAATTTGACCAGAATTTAGACAAGATTGGCACAAAATCTACCACTTTATGTCCTACCACCTACCTTAGAATTATCCAGGGTCCTATTTTAATCGGTCGGCTAAGCCGCTCTGACCGACTAGCATCGACTACGATGTTAACCTGTAAATACCTCCCGGAATTGAGGCTAACGGATCAACTAATAACAGGGAGTCACATGGGTATGGGGACACAAGAACCGTACTGTGGTTTGATAAAATTATAAGTATATTTATTAAGCAAGAGGGTTTATAGATAGTGATTTTAGCAATACGAAAGAGTACGTGATATGTAAATTTATAGAATCAAAGAAAATAAAGAGTGTCCTTTTTATTAATAAAATGCTATGACAAGCATGCCTCCAAAGTGGAATGAAACTCGCCCGTTTATATAATAAAATAACTACTAATAAAATTATATGGCATTTATGCCATAAATATTTAATTATTTATGCTGTTAATCTTATTTCTAACATTCTCTCATATCCGTCTCTCATGCCATTTCTTCCACATCCGCCTCTTATGCAATAAGTGGCTGATGTGACAGAAATGGCAGATCTGGCATTTTCGGCACAGCACTCCTGTGACCTACAATTAGCCCGTGACCTAAAGAACGTCAAAGGTATACTAGCAGGGGTAACAACGGCTATAGCCGCCGGCTAAGCGACTAAACCTTGACCGAACCCATCCTTAGGTATTGCTCGTATTAGCAGGTTTTCGACAACTGATAAACTTCTTACTCCACCTTGATAACAATAACCGATTTGGAATGATTCATAATCATTGTCATCTGATGTATTATTCATTTCAGGTGATTTTAAATAATACTTAAACTCATACTCGTTTTCTTTTATTTTTAGTTATAGCTGTTTCAGAGTCTTTATCAAATCCAGTATTGTGATCCTTATCAGCTGATGTTTGGCAATCAGTAATTGCAGTACATTTATCCATTTCAATTCAACTCCGTAACTAATTTTATTCCTCATTAGCTTGATCCATTTCTTCGAAATCGTCAGATTTGTTATGACACATTTATTAATTTCCCATTCCCTATTTTCATTATCGTCAAAATGTAAATTTAAAATGTCACAAGTTGTGTCATATTTATCATCCAGAATCCCATTTTCCTTAACACAAGTAGTTTGTATTCTGATTGTAGCAACCAAAATTACGTGTTCCGTCAGTATTGTCAGTCCTTACTGATTTTCGATAATGATGAATCTTTTATTTCTCTTTTTCGATTCCACCTCAATTTGATTGCAATGTCAAAGACTACTCGTTTTATCATAATGATCCATATTTGCTAGTTTCAATAATTGTTGAACACCTTATGTTGAACCTTCTTAACTTTGATTCTACGTCGATAAGCAGATGCTTCCTCAATATAACTTATCTCTACAAGTTCTTGGCTATGAGCAGAAGCTTTCTATGTTGTACTTGGGTCACTGGACGTAATAAGAGTCAAGGACCTCGGTAATCATTGGTCTTTTTTATCAGGACTTTACTGAACGGGGTCCTTAATACATGAGGATAAGTTTATAGTTTCTTCTGTCTCACTTTCGTCTTTTATACGCATCTTTTCTAATTCTTTCAATGTAAACTCTAGTTCCTCAGGAATCTAAGGGCAACACTAAAATTCTCATTTATTATTTTTTGGACTACTTCTATTTGTTCTGAGTTAAGTGCCGTAAAAAACCTAATGTCTTTTCATTTAGCCCTTTTACAGTCGGACATATAGACACAGTGTGTCCTTTTATGTTACAATAAGAGCACCAGGACTTTTTTTTTTGGACGAATCCTCAGGTAGTTCATCATTTCTAAACTTTCGTTGGGTTGTTGTAGTTGGGCCTATTTATTCGGTACTAGGCGCTTTTCTTCAATGTTGGCGTGGTCTAGCTTGATTTACGGTGGATGTTCAATTTTATTGTAAGTTGTCGTAAGAATCCATTTTATGTGATGCTGGAAAAGTATCTTTCAATATTACATATCTTACGATATCTTGGGTGGTCTGAGTTTTACCACCAAACTATTAACTGCAATCTACTTCTCAATACCTGGGGTCAACGGACACCTAATACAGAGAGTCGCATGTGCGTAATAATATGGAGCTACGCTGTGGTATCTAATAATCGGATGGGCAATGAACGAGAGGATAATGTGGCGTTTGGTTATTATTATAAGTGAATGACCGAGATCGGTTGATTAGTTATTTTACATAGTGGGGCGAAAGATGCCCTTTATATATGTTGTAAGTGGGAACAGAACTAAAATTGGAATTCACTTATATTGGAATTTAACAACTACACCGAAATCTAATCTTTACCCTTACTCTAACTTTAATAATTCCAAATCAACTTAAATTTATTTTCACTTCAATAAATACATAAATTTTAATAGGGGACCAAAGTGTTTTATCTTTTATAGATTTAATTTTTCATTTAACACTTTTACTAAAACGCACTTCTGGTGTTTTACTATCTATATTGCATTATCTTAAAACTGGCTAATTAATTAATAAGCGATGCTCTAAGTAAAATTGCTACACGTCCCTAAAACCTTGATCCTAACACTAAATACTAACCCACTGTGCTAAAAAATTTTATATACAGAACTTATTAAAACCTAGAAAAATATATAAGAACATACAATAGGAGTAAACTAGTGACTGGACTCGTATAAACACGTGACTCGCGAATTAAACCAAGAAGAGTGCTCGAATCATTCGATTGAATTACTTAATCGAGTTTTGCTCGAGTAATTCGAGTCATGGCAATTGGTTTATTGATAAATTTATAAATTGCAAGTTGCAAAAACAAATAGCGAGTTACATGAAGCAAATATAATTCAATTTTGTATGTTACTTGTGTATCGGGTGGCGCGAAGCCACCCCACCTATTCAATTTTGATTTTTATCATAGCTTATGAAAATATACTACGTATTATAGGTATTACAAATAGAAATTAAACCACAGGGTGTACTATCTTTTATTGAATTTATTACAGGTTTTTCGACCTATTTCGTTTTTTAACCAATCAAATTCGTCTAAATACCAATCAAATTCGTGTTTCAATCAAATTAGTATATTTTGATCTATCGTTGATAACTCGTTATCTAGTGGTTCGATTTTGATGAAATTGGTACCATTCGAATCCTCTCCATGAGAGGATTCGAATGGTATCACTTTCACCAAAAGTGAACCACTAGATAACGAGTTATCAACGATAGATCAAAATATACTAATTTGATTGAAACACGAATTTGATTGGTATTTAGACGAATTTGATTGGTTAAAAAACGAAATAGGTCGAAAAAACCTGTATATAATTAGTTTGATAATAGATGTTATGTTATAATTTGCTTTTAATGTTATACACTCTTTTAAATTGTAATTTGTTCTTTATTTGTTAGGTTTGAAGAATATGTTTGAGTTTTCAATTATCCATAATAAATTTTGAATTTAAATGTTTTTGAGACAATGATAATTAAGTATAAAAGTATATAATTTAAAGTGAAATAACTAATATTTATTTAAGTTTTTACATAATAAAAGTTATCAGAATAAAGTAAATTTAGATAAAATATATTTGATTGAAGCATAAGGATTGCTTACATATATAGATATAGTAAACTAAATAAAATAAGATAATAGAAAAAATTAAGGACACAAATGTAATACTTATTCTTTATCAGAATAATTATCGATTACTAAATAAGTTGGGTTTTTAGTACGTGTAGTTCTAATAGGGCGATTTTTGTTTTTTGTTTGATTTCATGTGGGATTTTTTTGTGGTTTATTTTTTTGGTTGGTTTTTTAAGTTCTTCTTGATCAGATTTATGGTCAGTATTAGTGAATTCTTCTTCGGTAAGTTGGTCAGCTTCTTCAGATCTTTTATGTTTTGCTAAAGGTTCACATTCAATATCACTCGAAGCAGTCATTGGTGGTGTTTGAATAATGGGTGTATCTTTTACATTATTAGTTATACTTTGGCGGATGTATAGGAGTTTAGATCTTGTCGAATTCATTGAGGTTGATTGGACTTGGTGATCTGGTTCAGAATTTTTTTTTTAGAATATTCACATTAACATAAGTAATATCTTTTGTATTAACATAGAATTTATTATCTATAACTTTCATTTGACCAACTACAAAAATAATTGATTCTTGTAGTTGAATAGATGTTTTGAGATGTTCGAATCGTGGATTTACATGTGAAAAAACTACATAGATTGTATATTCATATTCTTGACTAATATAGTCAGTTATAAGCATTTCAATTACAGAGTTATCAGAATTTTCAATTGCAGTTGGCTTTTTTTTGTGGAGTTCCTATCAAAGGCACTTTTAGAGAACACTTATTTGAATCAGAAGCTCTATTGGTAATAGTTAAGTGAGTTGAGGTTGCATCCATCATCTAAGTATGACAATTAATATATTATTATGTATTATTTATTAGTTTTGTTTTAATGATTTTATGCTTTTTTGATATATATAATGGTGTATAATTATTATCATATGTATTATATTGGATTTTTATCTTTGGTCTAGTACTTCCGGCATAATGACCAGGTATGATTTTTCTGCTAACAGAATAGTATTCATCTTTTCTAAAAATAGCTTGTGTTTCAGGGTTTCATTCAACAGATCTACACAGTACATATAGAACAACTTCTATTTCATTATCTTTATCTACAGGATACAAATTAATAGCCTATACTGAAACTGATTTAGCATCTTTTGTTTCATTTTGTTTGGTATGTTTAATTTTTATAATAGTATCTAAATAACAGGGCATTTTTTTATATATTTTTAAGTTTTAATAATGATAATGATATGGATTAATTTTTATTTTTAGTTGAAAGGAGAAAATATAATACTTTTTATATTTTATGAGATCAAATGAAAAGTTAATATACGTTAAGCATTTGTAATGACTATATATGGGTGCCATCAAGAGAAAACCTACAATTGGGGCTTTCAAGCATATTTTGTGTATAGTTGGCTATCTGTATGTCATCTATGGTAAATTTATATTCTATAATAGATTTACATAGACAGCATACAGATAACCAACTATACACAAAATATACTTAAAAGTTTGATTGTAGGTTTTCCCTTGACAGCACCCATATCAAGAGAGTGGTTTTTTAGTAAAAAGGTGATTTTACTTTTTAGAATAGTATAATTGTTGATCAATGTGTTCTTTTTTTTAAGCCTCTAATAATAATCTTATCTATCAGTATTTTCTATTTATTAATGTCAACAATATGTATAAATTTAGTAATTTAGTAATAATGATATAACATAATATAATATTCATATTCAGGATTAAATAATTTTTAGGCAAGATTAAATAGAATAAATAATTTAAAATTAAAATCAATTTTCTAATCGTTTATTCTCTAAAGAAAGTTCTCATAATAAGGATATACATAACATATAAGCAATTCACATTTGAATTTTTTTTTTTATTATTAGACGAAAAGTTTCGATTGGTTTATTTTACACTGTTACTCACTATTTTTCCTCAAGACAGATATGCGTTTGTTTAGTTCTACTAATTTTTCAATCAACGATCTTCCAAGCCTTCGATGAAATCATTAATGTAAATCACGAAGCAATTGGCTAAAATTGACAAACCAGATAGTAATCTGAAATGAAAAGGAAAAAACAATGATCATTAAATTGAGCCAGCATACATTGTATGTACTAATACAAATAAAGAATTGATCTACAGATTGATGAGTCGACGGTGAAATTGTAGTATAGATAAAAACAAGTATAATTTAATTTGGATGTTCTATAGAATAGGTGGGCAAACTCCACAAACTCCGCAACTCTGCTAAATATTTATTAATGATTACTAATTGTTAGCAGAGTTTATTTTTTATATTGCCCACCTATTCTATAGAACATTCTTAATTTATGTGTTATAAAGCAAATATATCAATTACAAGTTACAAATGCAATAAACTGATTCATAATTATATCATAAAACAATCTTTAAATATTCTGTGCTTATGGGTGAGGTGGTTAATTTAAATTTGAAGTCCATCATTATATGTGTATCATTTTTCTTCCCATCATCCATTATAATTTCACAAGTGGAAGTTATGCTCTCCTTTTGAAAATATTCCTAGACGAAACTTGGAGTAGTTCTACTTTTAGACATATGGGTAGTTGTGTTTTGACCAAGGTTGGCAATGGACTATGATGGGTTTGAATAAATTGTCAATGGATATTGTCTATTGGGCCAATGAACATAGTCCATTGGCATTTGCTAAGCCACATTTTGGTCCATTGGCCAACCTAGATTTTGATATTCTCTTTATTACAAGATTACTCCTGTTCATTAGTGCTTTTGTTTTGCTCTATGTTTATATTATGATTTTGTTTTTTAAGTTTTTTAAACATCTTTATTTTTATTAAAAATTTTGTGATTGCAATAAATTACGTAGTAGTTTTTAAAGAATTACATAAAAATTATGACATTATTTATGCAGCTTATAAATTTATTAATACAAAGTATTAGTTATTTTAAACTTCATTATATATCAATAATTAGCTCATGAGTATAGATGCTGGTGAAATTAATTTCACCAATTTCACCAATTCACCACCAATTACACCAATAGTGGTGAAATTATTTTACCACATTTCACCATATTTCACCAGCATCTATACTCATGAGTACTCGCGAGTTAAAAAAATTATGATTCGAACTCAAATTATTCAAGTCACAAGTTGGCAAATTCAGTTACTAGAGCAAACCATCATAGTGCATTTTATAATAAATATAAATTAAAAAATTGTAAAGAAAAAACAATTGCTAAAAAATACTTCACTATAAAATCAAATGTTTCAGATCTATAAAATTTAAGTTTATTAATAATTTTTAAATTGTGAATTCATATTTATAATATAATTTATTATAACACTTTGCAAAAGATGTGAATATGTAATTTTAGTGATGATAATAGCTAAGAATCACTAAGATTCCAGATTGTCTGTTACTTTATATTTTCATTTATATTTCTTTAAAATCAGTTTATAGCGTTTTGCAAAAAGATGTAACCCAGTGATTTTTTTAATGATGATGGTTGAGAATCACTGAGATTCTAATTATAAAATCTAAATTTAAAAATCATGTAAATTTTATTGTATAATGATAATTATTTTGAATTATGCAATTAATATTATCAAACTATTACATAGTGCTTTGACTTTTTTTTGATAAATATATTTACTCATTCTTTATATGTATTAATTTTTTTTAATTATTTCTTTAATGGCTGATGCCCAAGAAACAAAACTGAAATATCGTCGAGGAACATGTTTAAGCTATCGAAAATGCTTATACTGTGGAATTGACTTACAATATCAAAAGTGTAATTGCAACTTATTGGATATACCATATAAAGATAATCAAACTACTGCTGTTAAATATGCATTTACACGAATATTTAAACCATACTAGATAAAAAAACAAGTGGAATATATTCGTCAAAAAATAGCACTTTACAACTATTTACTAAGTTTGAAAGAAACTTTTAGTTTTTTATTATGTTCTCAATGCAATAGTATTTTATTGAGGCTGTCTTCAAAGACAAAAAAGCATAAAGCAATATCAAGTTCCGTGAAGCCTATAGCAATATCAGGTTCCATAATTACAACTACTAATAGTTTTTCAGAGATTGAATCGTATGATCTTACTGTTCTAGATAGTAATACTATTGAATTTGAAGAAAAAGTTGAGTAGGAGTTTGCTAAAAAAGATTATAGTCAAACTAAATATAATGATTATGAAAATAGTAATGATAAATCTTTATCTGATAAGGAGAAAGAATAAAAATACAATTATGGTATTTTTATTAAATTAGAAAATAGTACAACTCTTCTGGCAAAGTGGTATATTTCTAAATATCCACAGTTGATGAATTACTTTCAGAAATTCATCAAAATATTGAAGCATTAACAAAAAGAACCCCAATTGAACCCTGGTACTCAATTAGTAGATAATTTTGATTTTAAAAAATTTTAAGCTGATTACTGTAAATATACTTCTAAAAATGTTGATATGATTTTTCTTATAACATTTATCAATTCAACTTCAAAACAAAGCATAACAGTAAGTATTCATATTGAATTTATATATATATATATTTTGTATTAAAGTGACTTCATTGGCCTGAGTACTTTTTATTAGAGTATAGATAATGTTTTATAGTATAATTACAACAATGGTACTAGAGATAGGCACCATGTGCATGAATGCATGCATGCATGCATGCATGTGCATGATTTATGCAATTTTATACTAATATGCCCATACAAGATTAATATAACTATCTCTTTTATAGATTAAATATTTTCTTTAACTTTGAACAAAAATATCTCAGCAACTACAAAGCTAAATTTAATAAACTTTTTTTTATTTGAATTTTATAAATTCATAAAATTCAAATAAAAAAGAATTTATAAAAATTGACTTAGTAGTTGCTAAGATATCTTTGTTCAAAGTTTTAAAAAAAATTTAAAATATCTATCAAAATAAGCTATATAGAATTTTCTCTAAGCTTTGAGTAATGATATCTCAGTATCAACAAGGTCAAATTCAATGAACTTTTTTTTATTTAAATTTTATGAATACATAAAATTCAAATAAAAAAGATTCACAGAATTTGATTAAGTCGTTGCTAAGATATCTTTATTCAAAGTTTTAAAAAATTTTCAAACTGCCAAAAGCTATGCCAAAATTCTCTTTAAACTTTGAAAGAAGATATCCTGGCAACCATAAAGCCAAATTTAATTTTTTATTTTATTTTAATTCTATAAATTAATAGAATTTAAATAAAAAAAGTTTATTAAATTTGGCATTATAGTTGCCAGGATATCTTCTCTCAAAAGTTAAAAAGAATTTTGCATAGCTTTTGTTTTGATACATTTTGAAATTTTTTAAAATTGAGTAAAGATATTTTAGCAACTACTTAGTTAAATTAGATAATTTTTTATTTAAATTCTATGAATTTATAGAATTTAAATAAAAAAAAGTTTATTAATTTTGATCTTGTGTTTGCTAAGATATCATTACTCAAAGTTTAGAGAAAATTCTGTATAGCTTATTTTGATAGATGCTTTAATTTTTTCTAAAACCTTAATCAAAGATATCTTAGCAACTACTAAGTCAATTTTAATAAATTATTTTTTAATCGAATTCGATGAATTTGTAAAATTTAAATAAAAAAAGGTTTATCAAATTTGGCTTTGTAGCTGCTAAGATATTTTTGTTTAAACTTGGAAAAAATTTTGTAAAGTCTATTTTGTTAGTGATTTAATTTTTTTTTTAAAACTTTAAGCAAAGATATTTCAGTAACTACTAAACTAAACTTGAAGAACTTTTTTTATTTGAATTCTATGAATATATAGAATTTAAATAAAAAAAAGTTTATTAAATTTAGGTTTGCAGTTGTTGAGATATCTTTATTTAAAATTTAAAAAAAAATTAATTTATAAATATAGTATATACTTTATATAATATGCATGCATGCAGCATACCATGCACATGCATGATATAAAAAACACTATTTTGCCTATTTCTAGATGGTACATCAAGCCACATGTGCATTTTTGGTGCCTAATTTAAGTGGTTCACCCAAAACGTTAGTGCTATGCTAAGGGTTCCCACTATCTGCCATACCTGCACCCCAACTATGGGGGTACTTATTTAAACTATCTAGTTCTAACTACCATTATCAGCTCTCTAACCCATGGGTATTACTCACTATTCATATGTGGATTTTGCATCTACCTGCTTTGGATTTTGCACCCTACCTTAGGACTTACTAACTTAAGCTAGTCTATCCTTGAGGTAAACCTAACAGAGCGATATATGTTCCACATATGTATTTACCTGCATGTTTCTATAACTTCTTCCTAATTAGTATATATTGACCTGCCGTTTTGTATGCGTATCTCACACCACCTTTTGGGTGCTGCCATTCTACAGATATTTCTCAAGCACCAACCTTCCTAATCAGGTGCCCATTACATACTCACTGCTCTTATTCAGTTCACAACAACCCCGATACCTGCATTTGAACCATCTTCTTATTTGGATTCTTTATTGGTCCCTCCCTTACTTCCAGCCGCAACCCATAAGAGTTGGTCTGCTTAGGCTTTAGGTGCCTGAAAGACGTCCTCCTCTTGGTTCATACTTTCAGAGTGTATGCCCTTTTCCTCTGGTGCGACAACCCGACAGTTCAGCTAGTGTGTCCTCTACCAGTGGACCTGGGTGCTCGGTTCTTAAATCTCAGGCCCCAGTTCGAATTCAGCCCTTCTGTGGTACTGTCGAAGATTACTGCTACCTCCAAATTTGGAACTTGCCAAATGGGTTTTCGGTTATAGTGGTTTCTCAGATTTATTGTGCCAAAGCTTCCATTACTAGATAGTGTGACTGAAGTTACAGATTAGTTCTAGATCCAACCGATTAGCATAGCCGTTAACTAAACACAGGCCCATTTTTCAAATATCGTCACCAGTGGGATTTGAACTCTAGACCTGCCACTTAGAGAGGGTGACGACTAGACCACTACACTAAGTTACCATACCTCTTATATATATATATATATAACTAATTATATATATGATATTTTTATATTTTTAGGATCTTGAGTTAAATAAAACTTCAGATAATGAATTTTAAAAATAATAATTCAATTTTTAAAGTTTCGAATTTATCACCAAGTGAATCATTAATAGCAAAAAATGTTTTAGATATTCATAAAGAAAATCATTGTTTAATTTATAACCAACCTTGTTTGAATAAAGATAGTGCTAAAGAAAATCATATTGAAATTACATTTATGATGCTTTCGATCTGGGCATCTGAAATTGTAAGAAAAAATTATATTTAAATTTTAAAAAATATATATTATAATATTTTTTTATTTTTTTGTATAAAGAGTAAAGCTATGGCATCATCAAGTGAACCTTCTACACATCCGTTATTTGTATACAAACATCAGTCAAAAAGAAGATGATTATCATCACCATTTTCAATATTATTATCTTTGGCATCATTACAAGCAACTTCATCTTCAGCACCATTCCAAACAACTTCATCATCTTTAGCATCATTTCAAGGATCTTCACCTTTAGTACCATTACAAGTACCTTTGTCTTTAGTGCCACATTCTAATTATTTACAACAGCCAATTTATTCAGGACAATATTATATTTCATCTCCATTTTATAATCCATATATGTCATATTTTCCTTCACAAATTTATAGATCACCTTTTCAATTACCTATTTGATCACCATTACAATCAACTATTAACTCTACAATTAAAGATTTTTTAAAATATATAGATAAACATGAAGGTACTAAAAACTATTATCAAGGATTTTTACCAAAATTTAATCATCAAAAAACTACTATACGATTACTTCCTAAATTATTAAATAATGACTTTGAAATATGTGGTGTGAATACTATTGGTAAACAGCAAATTCTTCGTGAATATGCAGAAAATTATAATTCATATTTTATATCAAATGATACATCATCTATTGAAGAAACATCTACTTATAGCCTACAGCATTAAAAAAACTACATGATTGCAAAGAGGTAATTTGAGAACATGCAACTAACAATGGATATTTAGGATCCAAACAACTTTCTACAAAATATTGATGTCTTTTTAAATAACTTTTTATAGATAAAAAAGCTAACTCTATCGGATTGAGATCAGGTGAATAAGGAGGATGAAATTTCACCCATACACCAAATACATTTAGAAATTTATGTAATCCATTATCATGATGTATTCTTAGCTAAAAAAAAATAATTAAAATTTTATTTTTATTATTATGTAATAAAATAAATTATAATTTATACCACTTGTGTAATTACAAATTCTTTAAAAAATTTTTTTACAACTATTTTCTATATACTAACAGCTATAACACCATCCAAAGTAAGTGCAGGTAAAATTGTATAACATTTACCATGTAGAAACACAATTTTTTTAATTTCTTTTGAATTCATTTGTGAATATCCATATTCTCTATTGATTGTCCATTCATCTTTATAAGATTTATCTAAAAACACTAATTGATTGCTTGTATAATGAGATCTGATATGTGCCATAAAGGCACTACAAAGTAATTCATTATACTCTTTGGCTGCTTTATGTAGCTAAAATAAAATGTTAGATAAAAGTATATATTATTATACTTGTATAGTTATATAAAATTAATACCTTCTTTCGTGTTATGCCACAGTAGGCTAATGAACGCCATATAGTGGAAATTGAGACATTTTTGCCAGATCGTGCTTCCATTTGCAAAATAATTTTATCAAGATATAAACTTGGATTTTCTTGAACAATACTTCGCAAAATCTATTATTTATTAATATAAGTTCTAATAAAGTTACTAATAATATAAGTGTAATAAATATTTTTACTAAAATTCATATCACTTTGATTAAAAGTTTTATGTCGTCCAGGCATTTGTTGCCAAGGATTGGTTACAGTTCCCCATTTTCTATAAATTCGCAATACTTTTTTTACCAAACTTTTGCTAATATAAAGAAGCTTTGCAATTTGTGATATTGAAAAGTTATCATAATGTAAATAAATTATGCGCCATTTCAGATCATTACTATACGCAACAACCATGTTAAAGAAAAATATAATATTATTAAAACCATGCTAAAGAAAATAAAGTTATGATATTATTAAAACAATGTTGAAGAAAATTTAAAATACATTAATTATTAAAACTATGTTAAAAGAAAATACAATGTTTATTAAAATATTTGTTTTTATTTGAAAATCGGTAAGATTCTTGAAATCGCAAAAAATCTACAAAATCTCCGATTCTCATTTAGCATTGTGATCTGCAGAGGTCACATCTTTTTGCAAAGCGCAATAATTCTTAAAATCTCAAAAAATCTAGAAAATCTCCGATTCTCACATGAAAAAATGATCTGCAGTGTTCACATCTTTTTGCAAAGCGCAATAATTTGTTTTGAGTTAAATATAAATATGATTCTTATTATTGCAACGAAAATTTGTAAATAATATAATTATATGTAATAAAGAACTGGAGGAAAAGACCTCTCCTAAAAAAAAAAAAAAATAAAAAAAATAAATATGATTCTTATTCCTTTTTAAAACATTGATTATTCCTACTAAATTAGGATTTAAGGATGTTCTTTTAGATATAATTAAATTACTTTTAAGCACTAATTCATTTTATAATATTTATTTAAATTATTACCATTGCTAATTTTTAATATTCTGTTTTCAGATAAGTACATAAGAAAATATAAACAATTGTGTTTGTTACTATTTAACTATTTTATTGATTTATTGCTACAAGATTTATATATTTTCACCTTGTTATTTTTCACATCGTTTATAGCATCGTTGTAACTTATTAAAAATTATAGGACGCATCGTTATTTAAAGTTTAAGCCCATCGTTTTAATAGTAAACGCAGCCGTTTATATTTATTTACACATGTACTTGAAAACAGAATATTTATCGAAAATTTAGGCATTTAAATATTGTGCTTTGCAAAAAGATGTGACTTCTGCAGATCACAATGTTGTGTGAAAATCGGAGATTCTGTAGTTTTTAAGAATCTTAACAATCTCAAATTAATATAAATATAACCGATCGAAAATATTCCTCGTTCATCATCACAAAAATCATAGGGGTCACATCTTTTTTGCAAAACGCTATAATATAAAACGATTATATACTTAGAATCGATTCTAAATTTTAGAATCAATTTCAAACCATTTAACGTTTGTAAAAACGATTATAGCGCTTGCAAAAAGATGTAGCCATATGATTTCTGTAGTGATGTTCGGGAGAAAATCTGAGATTTTAGATTGCCTGTTGATTTACTTGAAATCGATAAAATTCTTAAAATCGATGGAATCTCCGATTCCCACATGACTTTATGATCTGCAGTGGCCACATCTTTTGCAAAGCGCAATAAAACGATTATACGGGAAATGAAAAACGATTCTAATCCGATTAACGATTAAAATGATCATTATAGAATCGATTTACAACCCTACCTAATACTTATCTATCTATTGTCCCTTACGTATTATTAAAGCAACTTGTGGTGACTCCAATGATAAAGAGATAGAAGGGAGAGACTCCGATTATGTGAGCGCATGGCACCGTTACACTATTGACGTCAATACTATTTATTTAGTAGCAAATTATGCGTCATGCTGCTACACCTTTTGTCACATGTTCAACGCAATTCTTCTAGGCCACCAAACACAATTAAATTTGTGCCTCGTGTTATGTTACGCCACAAGTTCATAGTTTATTATACCCCCATAGGCAAAAATCATCGTCACAAACAATCATAATACTTTTTACAGAATTTGCCACGATGATGCTATACAAAATAGTCGTTCTGGGAGAGGGCGGTGTTGGAAAAGTATAAAATATCTTATTTATGAGTGTTTTGAATTGGCTAGTTGAAATTGGCATTTTCACTTGATTAATCTTTTTGATCAAAATTTTTTCTAAATTCAGACGTCTCTTACAATACAAGTTAGTAAAAGTAACGGTGTAATTCAGTATCTTGTGCTTTAATATTGAAAATTTTAAGCTTACTTGACTTTTTTTAAATGTTATTTGGTTATTTTACGTTTTTAATTATAGTTATGTTTAGATCGCTTTTTTGGTATGTATTTCGGAACTGGCTCTAAAAATCTAAAGAAATTTCATTTAATATCATCAATTCGTGCATTTATCTAACTCTTACGCATAAATCATTTTATTGGATTGTTTCATTTGCAAATAGATGTTTGTATTTCTGTAGTTCAATATCTACTCATTTTGTAGATTTATGATACTGTATTAATTAACCAGATACTTATTCAAATTAGGCATATGACCCAACTATAGAAGATTCATATCGAAAGCAAGTGATCATTGATGAACTACCTTGTGTCCTAGAAATATGGGACACTGCTGGACAAGGTTCGCAAATATTGTTTTAAGTCATTTTCGTATTTCGTGGGAATTATAGCATGACAAACATCTATAACCAGTGTTAAAGATCTAATGTTCTCCAGAACATTTAAAAAATAAACATTTGAAAACACTGCATTTATATATTATGTTCTCTTTCGAGATCAAACTCAGAACATAAAATTTATAATTTATGTTCTCATAAGATATATGAAAATATAATATAGATAGTAAAAATTGATTTTTTTTTTTTTTAAATCATTAAGAACATTAAAATTTTTTGAGAACAAAATTAACAATTTATGTTTTAGAAAAACAAAAAAGAATTTTTCAAATCTTTTTTACTGTCTACATCAGGAAATTTTTTAAATAGGGTGGATTTCGATTACTATAATCACAATCGATTAAAAAATAATCGATTTTAATTTAGTTTTGATATCAATCGAATTTCAATCAAAGTGATTCTAATCGATCTAATTAGCAGCTTTGTTTCAATCAGGATTGCTGGTAATCGGCAGGGTGCTGCTTTTGATTGACATTTATTTTGTCAATCGATTGCTAACCAATTTAAAAATTTCCTGATGTATAATAATATTGTCATGCCCTCTTTTGTCTGGTAGTCAAAAGTTATTAACTTTTAAAATATACCGTACAGCACTGACTTAAGTACCCGGGGTATTTTACAAATAGACCATTTTGATGGGTATTTTACTCGAAGGTACAGCTTGGGGTACCTTGGTCTAATAAAAATATGTATTCATGTATGTACTAGGTACATAGTATAAACGGCTATATCTAGATATTTTAGAGGGAACCTTTCAATAGATGGGGAGGGGTATTATACATGTGGGGATACTTTAGTCAGTGCTGTACGGTAATAAATCCAATAATGTTATGTAGTTATTTTCCAATATTTTAAACAAATATTTACTCACTTTACTCTGATCATTAAATTTAATAGAACAATATATAGCTCTACGCGATGGATGGATCAGGTAATGCATTTATAATAAAAGTTAAAAACTTCAAAAAAAAAAAAATCAAAAACGAACAATAGAATATTATTTCCCGATTTAATAAGTTTATTATTTTTCAGGGAGGGTGAAGGTTTTCTACTTGTATATTCTATAACTTCGAGATCGACTTTTGAGCGAATAGAACTATTACATGATCAAATTAGACGTGTAAAAGACAATGTACCAGCTCCAGTTATGCTTGTTGGTAATAAGTGTGACAAAATAACCGAGCGTGAAGTTTCAAGAGAAGAAGCCATGAATTTAGCAAGAAGGCTCAAGTGCGACTTTATAGAGAGTTCTGCAAAAGCAAATACTAATGTGCACAAGGCATTTTACGGTGTGGTTAGAATGATAAGACGGAATAGGGAACAGAATAGAGAAATTTTAAAAAAAAGAAAGAAAACGAAGTGTATAATTTTATGACTGAAATTTTGGTTAACAAAAACATTATTATTTAAAATTAATAAGATAAACCGAAATTTTATTCTTTACGCAACGAAATTTTTTATTTGTTTATTTAAAGGCTATTGTTTATATGTTATACTATTACTACATATCCATAGTTATCATACCTAGGTTGGGTAAACCCGGGTCAAGGCAGATATCCAAGTTTTGATGATGACACTCAGGTGAATGTGGATCAGTCCGAGGTCAATCGCATGAGTCAGCACTGTGGCTGTTAGACGAAACCTGAGCCTTTGTGCTGACCAATACAAAGTCAAGTTTTGTCTTTTGCGAATTAAAACCTTAATAACAAAAAAAACTGTTATTAGCAAAAGTGATAAAATTAATAAGGATTGGAAAATTACAGTTCTATTGGTTCTATTAGAAAAAGGGCATATTGTTTTGTTATTATTTGCTTTTAATAAATAATCAAAAAATAGGTTAATAATATATAATCAAAAAAATAGGTTAATAGTTAATAATATATAGTCAGTGTAATTGAGAGTTGAAATAAAGAATATGATTTGTTAATATACTATGTCAAACTTTCTTGATCATCCTGATTTACACGATACACGAGAATTTTTTAATTTTTTATTTTTTTGAATGGTCAATAAAAATGGGTCAGATGGGTCAAGAACAATGTTTTTGCGAGGTAGATTAATGTTGTATTCTATCAACTTATGTAATAGCTAATATTTGAATAATCTAGGTTTAAAAAATCACATGTTATATCTTATGGCAATATACTTCGGATATATGGTTTAACTTGTAACTCAATAACTCAATGATTGATAAATAATTCATAGATAGCATTTTGGTATGCTGGGGACGGAAACACTCATAAGTTTTTGATCAAATTTCAATAAGTTTTAAATGGAAATTCAAATTGCATCAACTTCAAAATATAGGACTTTATCTATATGAATTCATCCTGCGAATTATGCTGACTTTTATAATAGTAAAATTCTTCTTATTTTCCAATCTAAAATTATTTAAAAAGAAAAGCTAAATAGGGAAATGATGATATTAATGGAGTTATGCCTACGTAAGTTAGGTCACGAAAACAACAGTTTACGCAGACAACAGATGCTTGAAGCATCAATTAATTGATAGACATCGAATTTCAATTAAGATTTACGGAACTCCCGATTGATACACTAAATTACATGAATTCAAACCAACTAAAACGGCCAAATTATTGTCGTGACTGAAGCTGTAAATTTCAAATATTTTATCGAAATTTTTTGGGCACTATCTTATATTTTAAGAGTATAAATTGATTTGATAGAGTTTAAATTTTTAATCGGACTCTAATTTCCAGTTTTAGTCACGGTATTTATTTAAACTTGTGATTGGATTAAAAAGTTTGTTCATAATTGCTAGTGAAATTGTAAAAATCATGAACATATCGATATGTATACCAGCAAATTATTCAAATACAACTAGCAAGATTTCGCTTGCAAATATTTCATAGGTACTGGTAAAGTTGAATGTGGATCAACTTTATTTGATTTTTCAGTGTCTGTTTATTTTTCAAAGAAGTTTGAGCATACATTAAATTATTCTTGTAATTCGTAAATTATATAAAAATACTATTTTTTTTGCAAGGGTCGCATCACACAGGATGCAGTTGTCGATTATATTTCAAAACTATCAGAATTTACCTAAGGCCATGCAAATTTAATTACTTGGTTTTTATAACATGAAACTTTTAAATAGAATCGGCCGGCCGGCTTTTTTTTAAAAAATTTCATATATAAAATTTTATAAAATTTATATAATTTTTTTTTAAAACCCACATTACAGCTGTTTTCATAAATTCTGGAAAATCTAGCAAAATTGACCGACCGAATATTTGCCGATTCGGTAAGTTTTGATTCATTAGGGTGATTCATAATTAACTTATTTCAAAATATCCTATTTCTGTTTTGAATTTTGAAACCAAAATGAAATAGGAGTTATCCGGAGATAAAAATGTGTACCCTCTTTTTTTTGATAATGTATTGTTATTAAATGATAATATCGTAATGAATTAATCGGTTAAATTTTTTAAAAAAACTCTTAAATGATATTACATAATTATTTTCGAATTATTAATATTTAATAAAATAATATGCCTCCTAAAAACTTTTAAACAAACCATTAAAGAAAAGAACTTGAAAAAAATCATAAGATATCGATCTAATTCAATTTTTTGCAACAGTTCATCGATTTCTTTTTGAGAATATTAATTGTAATTTTATTATGAGTATTATTGGAATATTCTTCTATTAGTATTTCTAAATACTATTTACAATATGTCTTTAATATGTAATTGTTGATCAGAAATATAAGGCATTTTAAAATATATATGTGAAAGATATCAAGTTTTGAGAGAAAATTCACGATCATAAAAGTGTTAATTATTTATTGCTATTATATAAATAAGCTTACAAATCAAAATAAATAAGATTTATGAATCATTGGTTTCGAAATAAATACATCACTAATTTAATTCGAAATCAGATACCTGATCCTAATTCCGAATCATCTATCCGAATCAGAAGTTTATCACTGCGCAAAAACTTATCGAACCGGCGGATATTCGGTCGGTCAATTTTGCCAGATTTTCTAAATTTATGAAAACAGCTGTAAAACATATAAAATTTTTTTTTTGAAATTTTCAAATTTTGACCCGGCCGGGTTATGAAAACCAATTAATTAATTTTGCATGGCCTAATTTAGCATGACCCTCCATATTTTAGGTTTTAATTTTCTACATTTGAATTTTAGGAATGATAATTTTAAAATCTAAAAATCGATTTAACCAGCTAAGTTGATAATTTGTATACCCTAACCAATTTGTCATTATCGGCCAGAACCAATACTTTGGCTAATTTGACTTTTTAATAAGAAGAGAGACTCATCAGATTTCAATTTGGATCAAAAATCAAACCAATTATTAAAAACTTATAAAATTTGTAAACATGTCAATATAAAAATAACCATTATAAACACCTATTAAATTATCATGTTTAGCTTCGATAATAATAATAATCTTATATGTATATAATTAAATAAGATCATTTATCCGGCACCTTACTATGATCGTACCAACAGAATAACTCGAGTTATTTTGATGATGATTGCATAACTTCGTTATTTGATGATGACGCAATCATCATCAAAATAACTCGAGTCATTTCGGTCGTCGTAAGATACTGGATAATACCGTTATTGAATGCTACTCAGCCAATAACTTGTTTATCTGGCAGTGAATTTAATATGTCATTTCTGGGCCCCTTCGGGGCCCAGAAGCTGACATATTAAATTTAACAGCCAGATAATGAAATTATTTTCCAAATAATTTCCGTTATTGGCTGCTTCGCATCCAATAACTATATAGTATTTTCACTTCGAATTAATAAAAACTTCAAGAACAATTCATGAAGTTTTATAGAAAAATAATTTTTTAACATCGCGTGATTTTTCATGATTTTTAGTGTTACAAGCGAAATTTGTTTCCGCTAATACCAAGTGACTCAGGATATTTTTATTACGTACAAATTAACATTATAAGTCCATTAATGTTAATATAAAGTAGTAGAAGTATCAAAGTATCAATTTATAAACTTGTAAAACATTTGATAAAATAATATACAACTTAGAAAACAGATACATAAACATTCAATCCAATCAACAATCAATATATTATAATACAAAACGCATTAACCATAATTTCCTCTTATACTGTATGTACTTTTCTCAAAAGTGGATACGTAACAATTCTTGATCTGAATTAATGATAAGCGCGTTTAATAATTAAAATTTGATTCCTCGACACATTCCGATCCATTGATTGAGAATGCTTTAGTAAACAAATAAAGTTTATCAGAAAAACTACCTATATTTGACACGAATTTTGCTTAATATCTGTTTGCCTTATAGAAGGCGGAAAATTTTACAGGGGCAATTACTCTTGTATAATTCACCTTATTGATATTTGGATGTAGATATTTTACAAATTCACGAATTTCGAATGTACATTTTCTTTTCGGATAAATACTTTTTGGCTTTTAGAGCAGCAACTGTCGAATTTTTCACATATATACGTATATTTGCTTAATATATGTTTCTAGTATTCGTTCCGTTCAAGGAGTTCAAACCCAAAAAAAATAAAGATTATATTACCATAATCATAAAGAAGAAAATTTCCGAAGAGATTTAAAGGGCAAATGTTCTTTTTATTAATATAGTTATGTAGATTATTCGTTGATTAGTAGAAATTCAAAATGGAACATGTTGATTCCGAATTCAAGGGAATAAATAAACGACATATAACATATATAAATTTAATATAATGATAGTATTAATTTGAAGGCCCAATTGGTGTCTTCCAATAAATTTTAAATCAAAAAGGAATTGAAACTTTTTTTATTGTCATCAGGATCAAAAATCCATCTATGGTTTGTTTATATCAAAATCAATCACTTTAGAATCATCGGCTGTTTGATTATTGCTTAGTTTTTGCATTATTACTATTTGAATATCCAGTACAGTCGATTATTATTAAGATTATTTATATTAGTTTACACATAAAATAAAAATACATCATTTCAACACAAAGTATTTTCTTACCTGTGCTGTGCTATTTAATTTCATACTTTGTAAAGTCAAAGCTTTAGTGATTAATTGATTTAATAGTCGACTAGAATAAATTGCTTGTTCATTTATTTTAGTTCGTAAAATATTTGTACCTTTATTTTCTGGAAATTTTATTTCTCCTCCTTCTACTTTTCTAATAAGTTCATAAAGCCTAACTTCACCGATAAATGAAACTTCGAGATTTCTTTTTGCTGAATCTTGATGCCAGCATATTTCCATCAATTCAACTAAATCTTGCGGAATGTTAATTGGAATTTTTGGACGAAAACCATTAAGAATGTCCAGAATAAGAAATTCGTCATGTTTACGATCAGAAAATGGCCTGCAACCACTTATTACCTCCCAAATAATCATACCAAAACTATAAATGTCTGAAGCTTGTGTAAACTTCCCTCCTTTTAATACCTCTGGTGCAACATACGGAATAACTCCATGTATTTCATTTTCATCTGATGATACATCTATTGGTTTGCTTATTCCTAAATCTGCAATTGCTGGTCTACTATCCTTGTTAATAAGAATATTTCCACTGTGAAGATCATGATGAATAAATTTGCGTCTGCGTATATAATTGAGTCCATTTGCAATATTATTAATCTTTCTATCCAAGGTAAAGTATTTGCGCTCTTATTTAGAAAATAGTGTAGATCTCTATTCTGCGCAAATGCTATAACTATAATATAATCTTTTGTTTCAGGATTTTGCGTAATACCAAGGTGTCGATGGATGCTATCTTTATTTTTATCACTATAGGCACCAATATTTTTAACACAATGAAAAAAGTTTTTTAACTAAAATAACAAATAAAATACAATAACTGATAAGTTTTTAAATTTAAATCAAATTATATAAATATAATTATATAAATATAATTATATAAATATAATTATATAAATATAATTATATAAATATAATTTTATATACAAACCTCTTAGAATCTATTTTTTTAGAATTATTAAGTATTTTAAGAGCAACATGATAATTTTTTTGTCGATTAAATCTTTGTTTCTTATAATTCCAACCATGCATAGGCCCATCAACCCATGTTGCTTTATATATTACACTAAACCCTCCTTTAGCAAGGTATTCAATATCATTAAATTGTTCATATGGAATAAATTCTAATTTTTTTTTATATGCACAATGTAAATAAAAAGTTTGCGTTGATTCGATAAAATCGTCTATTAATTTATTACCACTTAACACACGTAATGAGGCTCGATAACAATCTTTACATTGATTGGAATTTTTATCGTAGTGAATTTTTCTAAAATCACATTTCTTGCACTTCTTTGTTATATATTTACGCCTAGAGACGAGTGAAGCTGGAGACTTACTCTCTTTAACTGATTCTGCATTATCTTGATTATCTTGTTGTAAAGTATTAATTTGTTTTTCAAAATGTTGAATAATTTTTGTATTATAACTATTTAGTGAATTTGTATTAGTTTGATCTTGTGTAGAGCATGTGGTCTGTTCTATAAATTGATTCTGATTCTCATTATTTCGAGTAATGCCTGTGGGAAATTTTATAGTCGAATTATTATAAATGTTTAGCGAATTGGTATTAATTTTGGTAAAATCTGCATTCCATTCCATAAATGAATTGTTATTGGTAAAGTCTGTAGACCATTCTATAGGTAGATTATTATTAGTTTGATCTTGATTAAAGTCAGTGGGCCATTCTATTAATGGATTATTATAACCATTTAACAAACTTATATTAGTTTGATCTTGAGCCAGGTCCATAGGCCATTCTGTAGATAGACTATTATTAATTTGATCTTCATAATTTTGAGTAAAGTCAGCAGACGATTCTATAGATGAACTGTTATAGATGTTTAGCAAATTTAGATTAGTTTGATCTTGAGTAAAGTTTACTGTCCATTCCATAGATAGATTATTATTTATGTTTGGCGAATTTTCTTCATTATACATTATATAGCTAATCAAAGTATACCACGCATTAGCTAAATTAATGTTTCTTTATTGTAGATAATATGGTTTTTGGAATTAAAACTCGGTCAATTTATATAGAATCCATATTTCGATTAATGCACAATGTTTCCAAATAGCGTAACATATTATTCTGTCGGCAATATTTTTTTAAATTAGAGATTCAAATATAATGACCAATAAATTATCTAAATGTAAATTTTTCGATTGATGAAACGCCAAGCCAAAAATTTTTTAATTAAGCGAAAATTTCCGGCATTTTACATTAGGTCTTGCGCTCTGATTTTGATATAGAATATTCAAATTTGTGTAGATCAATCCATATTTAGGCACCACAGATTTGAGGATTCTTCCATTACCAAAGAATATATTATTGGAATAGTTTCAAGGAATTCCACATGCAGGAGTTTTGACCTGAGGAAAATATCGTGTAAAAGCAGAATTTATAATACGTAACGATTAGATTTAAAGTTCAAGGCGATTCCAATTTCCTTTGTCTTCATATGTTTGCACATGATTTTTTACTCGAGAACTCGACTATTTACACCACATTAACCCAGGCGAGGGTTCAAAATCCTTAAAATTTTATTCGTTACAGCGTCTCATGTAGTATCACTAGTATCACCATTTGTATAAAAAAAATCAGATTATCCTTGCGTATCATCGAAAATTGGTCATATTTTTTAAAATTTGCATTTTTATTGCAACAAAAAATTTTATTGTTATTTTATATTCATTAAAATACCTGTAAATTTAGAAGAGACTTATAATATTTTCTCTTCCAGAAATGAAACTAGCATTTATATACATACGTATGACCTCAAGAACTACTCGAATACATCATCCTCTCATGAGGCCATTAACCATCCTGACAATCCCATCGAGATAATGACTAATTCTAGGGATTGATACATACCATTGATTTATAACGAGAAAACTTTACAACTGATAACATTACAAAAAAATCCAATATCGATTTATATTAATGTTATGAATTAGTCGTAACTAATGTGAGCTGCAGAACTGTGCCCCAGTATTAGTATTAACCAACAATTTGGACCGGCAGATTCTCGATTTTGATTGGCTAAGAGCGACGATCAAAAAATTAGGCCGGAATTACTCAT